>CM068839.1:34515505-34798005 GCA_028554795.2 Sinohyriopsis cumingii
ATGCTTCCATGACACTGCAATGCTTTGTTGTCGCAGTGCTACGCTTCCATGACAGTGCTATGCTTTGTGTGTGATTTAGATTTTTAGCGTAGCTTTTAAAAAAATCAGTTTTATCGCTACAATGTCTGCAGTGTGGCAGTTTATAGTGATGTCTAGCACTGGGGCATCATGCTGCAGACATGTAGCATTATGTCCCACCCAGTCATATTATCCTGAAACCAGGCTGACCAGTCCTAACACTAACCTCTTAAAGCTGAGTGCCAAGCAAGGCAGCTGTTAGTACCATTTTTGTAAGTCTTTGGTCGGCCGGGGATCTCAATGTTATGCTACCAAAATGCTGCAGTGCTTTGTTATTTCAGTGATATGCTTCCAAAACACTGCAATGCTTTATGATCTCAATGTTGTGCTTCCATGACACTGCAATACCTTGTGACCTCAATGTTATGCTTCCATGACACTGAAATGTTCTATCTCTGTGCTATTCTTCCATGACACTGCAATGTTTTGTGATCTCAGTATTGTTTCCATGACATTGCAATGCTTTGTTATCTCAGTGTTATGCTTCCAAAACACTGCAATGCTTTGGCATCTCAGTGCTATGCTTCCATGACACTGCAACACTTTATGATCTCAGTGTTATGCTTACATGACACTGCAATGCGTTGTGATCACAATGTTATGCTTCCATGACAATCTTGATACACTGGATGACGTACACCAATCAGTATACATGTAATGCTTGAATACTGTCATCTGTTTTATTGTGATGGCAGTCGTCATCTATTTCCATTAAAAGTGAAGATACAATTCACCTCTCAATAAAGATACAAGCACTATCTTGATTATATATACTAAGCACTTGATCTATAGAAAAGTAAAGTTGAAGGAGTACTGTATTCTTTTAGTCAATTAAGCATTTTGTCAAGAGTTGAAGATCCCAGTTAAATATGATCAGAGAATGAATGAGATCACATAGTGTGCAGCAATGACTTAGCAGTTCTACAGCATAAAAGAACAGAAATCACAAACATGCATGCAAGTAATCCATTTAAAATCCAATGACATCAAAAACAAGCACAGCACTTCATATAAAGCACTAATCCAAATGGAATAAGCACTGTTCACTCTGTACACTGTATATGCCTGGCTTCAAAACTGCAATTCACTCATCACACAACATAAATTGTCAATCAGGTAACTGAGTTCCTGATGTTTCAATACACTCTAAACCCTAATTTCCCATTAAGGTGACATCTAATTGTCTTATTGGACCCAATTTTTAGTCGCTACATTATGTAAATGAGATTCTATCAGTAACTGTCCTGAATACATTGCAGTACTTCAGTTGCTAGTTTTGCAAAGCATAAAAGGTTACTGATGGCCTCTGTTTCTTGCCACATAGATGGCAACAAATCACAGGAAGGGCTAGCAAATTAATGTTTTAGATGTGCCTGCATTATCAGCAAGATGTGTCTACAGAGCTCAAGCGTATGACATGCTGGATTGGCACATTCTATGCCTGTCCATTGTTTATTAGTCCTCGGTGTAGATAACTAAAGTTTCTGTGTTGAAACCATTTTTATTCTTTATCATAGTGGCTCGGACATTTCACTTTTCACCTTTTTCTTACCCCTTAACCATTTTCCTTAATTTAGTCACAGCAATCTTGACCTTTAATGTTTTGAACCCAAATCAATAATCTTCTTCCACAGCCCAAAGGTGTTGTAGTTGTTGTAGGGTTTAATGCCATTTTTCAGCACAAGATAGGCTATACATAGCGGCCAGTATTAGTGGTGGACATTGAAAACAGGACCCCTACTGTGTGACATGCAATAAAAAACCACATGTTGGTATGGCCATTCAGATAGGAAAAGTAGCTATAACAAGTTTTGATGGTGGATATCATGCTGGCCATATTCAATGTCAGATTAGTACCATTTCATTTACAGCCAACCAGCCATGATATGAAGTCATGGTGAAATCCCCACATCACTATGACCACATGTTAAAGAAAAGTAGCAATAACAAGATCTGGGGACCATATTGTAGGTCAGATTGGCAGAACTGATGGGATGACGGACAGGCAATCTTTTCAATTCAGGATCAAGATCTTGTGTTTTTTAGCGAAAAGCCTGTCTTAATTCCATGAAAATTCTGCAGTACCAGTTGTAGTATAAAGACTTTCAAGATGGAAAACATGGTGGCTATATTGGATTTCAGATATGCACTATTTTCAATACAGAAAATCTTGGAGTGAAAACCCCAAGCTGACATTAGTATCTATTGAGGTGGAGTAGTGGAGACATTGTGACCATGTTAGACATCAGATAAGTACCATTTTCATTCTGGAACAACTAGACATTGTAACAAGTGAAAACCCCATGGTGATATGATCATACATTCAGGATAAGTAGCAGTAACACTTTCAAGAAGGCCACTTTTGGCAGCCATATTGGCTGTGTCAGAGGGCACTATTTTCATTAGGACCAACAAGATATTGAGACGATTATGTGTATAAAAGCTTATGGCAACCCTCCATGTAGTTTACGCATAGCAACACTAACAAAATACTTGTAACTTCTGAATGTTGTAAAGATGAAAGGCTGTTGCTTTAGACCTTTTCTATCATCAGTGGAGCTCATTAAAAAGTACTTTTGGATATTTTTAACTGAAGCTTATAAAGTGTTATTTAACATAGGATCCTGACAATGTATGATTTCTATTAAACTAGACTGTGACAATGTATGATTTCAATCAAACAACTAGATCCTGACAATGTACAATTTTGATCACATAACTAGATCCTGAAAATATACAATTCTGATCACACAACAATTCTGACAAGGAATGATTTTAATGACACTATTAGATTGTGACAATGTATGATTTCAATCACACCACTAGATCCTGGCAACATACAACTTTGATCACACAACTAGATCCTGACAATGTACAATTTTGATCACACAACATAATCATGACAATGAATGATTTCAAACACACCTATCTCCTGATGTATTATTTTGATCACACAACTAGTTCCTGATGATGTACAATTCTGATTGCACAGCTAGGTCCTTACAATGTATTATTTCAATCACACTAGACCCTGAAGATGTACAATTTCGGTCACACAACTAGATCCTGACAATGTATGATTTCAATCACACAACTAGATCCTGACAATGTACAATTTGGATCCCACAACTAGATCCTGACAAGGAATGATTCCAATCACACAAAAAGATCCTGATGTATGATTACAATCACACGAGATCATTGCAATGTACAATTTTGATCTCATAACTGGATCCAGATAATGTATGATTTCAATCACACAACTAGATCCTGACATTGTTTGATTTCAATTACACAACCATAACACGATACCTAATGATTTCATTCACACTACTAGATTGTGACAATGTATGATTTCAATCACACACCTAGATGATGACAATGTATGATTTCAATCACACACCTAGATTGTGACAATGTATGATTTCAATCACACACCTAGATTGTGACAATGTATGATTTCAATCACACACCTAGATTGTGATAATGTATGATTTCAATAACACAATTAAATCCTTACAATGTATGGTTTCAGTAACACAATTAGATCCTAACAATGTATGATTTCAATCACACACCTAGATTGCGACAATGTATGATTTCAATAACACAATTAAATCCTTAGAATGTATGATTTCAATAACACAGTTAGAACCAAACAATGTATGATTTCAATAACACAATTAGAACCTAACAATGTATGATTTCAATAACACAATTAGATCCTAACAATGTATGATTTCAATAACATAACTAGATCCTAACAATGTATTATTTCAATCACACACCTAGATGATAACAATATATGATTTTGATCACACAACTAGATCCTTACGATGTACGATTTTGATCACACAACTAGATCCTAACAATGTATGATTTCAATAACACAACTAGATCCTTATGATGTATGATTTCAATAACACAACTAGATCCTTACGATGTACAATTTCAATCACCCAACTAGATCCTTACAATGTACGATTTCAATAACACAACTAGATCCTTACGATGTACAATTTCAATCACCCAACTAGATCCTTATGATGTACGATTTCAATCACACACCTAGATGATGACAATATATGATTTCAATCACACACCTAGATGATGACAATATATGATTTCAATCACACACCTAGATGATGACAATATATGATTTCAATCACACACCTAGATGATGACAATATATGATTTCAATCACACACCTAGATGATGACAATGTATGATTTCAATCACACAACACCTGAAAATGTACGCCAAAATTTTGTATCCGAAGTAGTTCACAGAAACCATCTGGTGCATCTTCTTTTGATTATGAAAATAAAACTAAAGAATAACAAAACAAAACCACAAACTAGTTTCTTAGTATCTTTGTACAGACACATACTGATGACTGGAAGTAGGTTAAACATTATGCAACAAAATAATGGTCTTGGAAGCAGATTATAAACTCTATGCAACAAAATAATGGTCTTAGAAATAAAAGAAAAACAAACTTTGCTGAAAATGTGAACTGTAATTTTAGGTAGCAGTTGGTTGAAAAAGAAAAGGTGGTGATATACGAATTTTAATTAAAACAATCCTTATGCTGTGGCCAAGTTGATGTACTTTTCCCTCATTATAAAGTACCCCAGTATAGTGTATGAAATACTGCACAATTATGGTCACAGATCCAATTGTTTTGGGTGCATTTAGTGTGGAAATTCATTCATGATCTTGTTGTTGTTATAGGGTTTAATGCCATTTTTCAGCACAAAATAGGCTATACATGGCGGCCAGTATTAATGGTGGAGGAAGAACAAGGGAAAACCCTGGAAAGAACCACCAACACACGAGAAGCTACCGACAAGCTTTCTCACATATCCACATTGGCCAAGCCCGAGACTCAAACCCACACAGACAGAGGTGAGATGGCAGTGATCCGTGATGGAGAGCGCTTTAGACCACTCGGGGCCCCCATTCATTCATGATCTTGTAAAGTTATTCTGCATACATGTACTAGATACCATCAGCTTGTTTATAAATTATCTCTGACAGCATAGTGTTGCTTCATCCAGACTTGTTTACCCAGAAGTCTATCCGAGTCCTGTCTACCTGTGTGTAGTTTGCAATCCTAACACTGATGGCTACTCCACGCTCTTTATCAAGCATATACAACGTATATATGTGCCTAAAATTTCAGAATATCAGCTAGTACCCCTTTACACTAATTGAAGTGTCTAAGGCAAGGTAATAATTCATGTTGCACAGGCTCATTTCTATTTATCAATAAACAACCACAAAATCTCAGGCCTTTACTTTGGCTCAAATACACCACATGGTGGCCCAGATAGCTGCCTGGCCGTGTAAACAGACCATTTAAAAAGCTCAGCTGTTTCCTGCCTGTAATGTCATATGTTCTTGGTGACTCCTGAATATGCCTAAAGGCCAGAAGGGGGTGAGGCATATTTGCTCATTTTATTTTTTTTCTAATTTATCAGTAGAGACATTGCCATAACATGCCAGTTGACATAGTGAGACATGACAAATAACTGGCCAAGAAAATAAGCATAGTCTGCATTAAATAACGGATTTTGTCTGGTAAACCATCTGTAAGCAACGCCCCTTTCAGAGTCTATTTTCTACTTAAGTGAGAGTAACTTCTACCTGAACAACAATCCTGACAATGGGAGAAGAAACATAATTTGGTACAGTAATATTATTATATTTACTTATGTTTTCAGACTGCAATAATCATTTTTGGCTATCCTAAATGACTTCATTTGGTGTTGAAAAACAATAGAAGACAATAGATCAACCCTGAATAAAATCTGAACCTACTATAATGTACTACCAATGGAGAAAAAAAAGTCAAGAGCAACATATATTACTTCCCCTGTTACTGTATTTGATATACAGTATAATCAAACACCTGAAAATAGTCATACATGAATCAGTGCCACAAGTTTGTGTGCTTTCCAAGAAAACCGACATGTTTGTTATCTCTTGCTACCAGTTACTATTTAATTTGTACTCCTAAAAACCAACAAATGCAAAATGTTTCATCAGCGTGTTAAACAAAGTTTAGTTAAGTATTTTTGGCTCACATTATTCTGTAAATGTAGTTATAAAATTACATAAGTTTATCAATTCACAAAAGTATGATAATGAAGCAACAAACTATCTGATAGAAGCACTGACAATTCAGACATACAAGGAAAGTGAGCTTGGGCTTTCACAACGGACACTTCAATTATATAGTTTGTGTAATCTAATTAGAGGCTGCTGACAACTAATCACACAGAGTTTACAATTGGATAAAACAAGTACCCACAGTTAACGAAATATGGGATTCAACAAGGGTACTGAATGTGTCAAATCCAAAGACCCAATCAAAGTTGTCATCTATGAAAACAGTGTGCTGCCTTGTAAGCTAAGGCTTTAGTTACAACATGAACTGGTTGACCATTCATGGAGTGTTACCTGTAAAATATGTGTGGTTATGAAAGGAAGCAAAAACAAATTTAGTCAAGACCTTTATTGCATTAGACAAAAGGTTAACAGCAAATACACAGGAATGTAATACAAATATGGAACATCTGAACCTGCACGAAAATGGAAGCAAAGTATACCCACAAGTAAACACTTGAGGTTATTATTTTTTTCTTTCCTTCTTTTTTCATTTGTTCATGTTTGTAAAATAAAGAACTAGTTAATTAACTCTATAAGAAATGGTTAATAATCACCTAACTTTAATTTAAAAAATGTAAAGATGAAAAAATCAACTGCTTGATGACGTTTTGCACTCACTATTATACATATATTTCACTGCCATCATGGCTCGACTTCATGTCAGAGACAATGTCATTGTGGCCTGCATAAAATGGCAGCCATAACAATTGGGCAAATCTTCTCTCGCAAAGCACACAATGGATTTATAATAACATTAACTATTCCTAGGTACATAATCAGATTAAATACTTTTTGCTAAGCAAGCTCTGGTGTTTTCTGCAGTACTTGGTACGTATTCACAACTGATGGAAACGACCTTGTCCATGTAACTGCATACAAACAAAACTGAAACGTTTAATTATAAATAAGACCCCAGAACTCTGGTAAAACTAAAGTTATTATGTGGAAACACAACACAAAAATATACATATGTAAGAGTTTGTTGGTGGTGGTCATGGTTTAATGACATTTTTCGGTACAAGGTGTCAAGTAAATCTGGTGGTGGAAGAACCCATGAAAACAAAGTGTGCATTAGATCTATAACAACAAATTATTAGAGGCAAAAGAAGTACAAGTCAAACTGACAAGAATTATTCTTCCTCTTCCCTGGCCATCTCTTCAGCTTATATAGCTCTATTTAATGATTTCCAGCCTTTACTCCACTACCACATCTTTTTATGGAAGATTCGAGGTGAAAGATCTACTCAAAATTTTTTAAAAAAGCAGTCTGTTGTAGCTTTTAATTCATTTTGCTCGACTTTGTTTCTTCACCCAATTTTTTTAAAATCAGAACTTTGCTGGCATGTTCAACATTAAGTTTACTTGGTAAGCGATTAGTACAACTGCAATCATGGAAAGTACACATCATATACACTGTAAGTAAACTTGCAAGAATATTATACACGTGTAGTTAAATCTAGAATAATATACCCATTGTAGTTAAACTTACAAGAATATTATACCCATGAAGTTCAACCTATAAGAATATTATATCTGTAGTTAAACCTACAAGAGGGGGCCCCGAGTGGCTGAGTGGTCTAAAGCGCTCTTCGTTACGGATCACTGCCATCTCACCTCTGTCTGCGGCGGTTCGATTCTAAGATTCAGCCAATGTGGGCATGTGAGAAAGCTTGCCAGTAGCTTCTCGTGGGTCGGTGGTTCTTTCCGGGGTGTTTACCAGGTTCTTCCTCCACCATTAATACTGGCCGCCATGTATAGCCTATCGTGTGCTGAAAAATGGTGTTAAACCCCACAACAACAACAAAACCTACAAGAATATAATACATGTGTAGTTAAATCTACAATAATATACCCAATGTAGTTAAACTTACAAGAATATTATACCTGTGTAGTTAAACCTACAAGAATATTATAGCTGTGTAGTTAAACCTACAAGAATATTATAGCTGTGTAGTTAAACCTACAAGAATATTATAGCTGTGTAGTTAAACCTACAAGAATATTATAGCTGTGTAGTTAAAACTACAATAATATGATACAGCTTAGTTAAACCTACAATAATATTATACCTGTGTATTAAACCTACAAGAATGTTATATCCATATAAATAAACCAACAAAAATATTATATCTGTGTAGTTAAATCTGTAAGAATATTATACCTGTGTAGTTACACCTACAATAATGTTATACCCATGTAGTTAAACCTACAATAATATATCTGTGCCATTAAACCTACAAGAATATTATACATATGTAGTTAAACCTACAAGAATATTACACCCAAAAACTTTATCCCTATTTCTTCAATTTGAAAATCGCAATCAAAATTGGTAACCGTAATGTTGATATATTGCCCGTTTTATAGTCGAAAACAGTACACAGGACCGGGAAATTTTAATCATCATTTTGAAATTATCAACTTCTAATAAGAAGTCATATAACTGGTTAAATTTTCTTTCCAAACAACATTCTTAGAACACCGTAATTAAAGATATTCAAGTTAATTTTGATCAATGAAAATGTCAATTACACGTGGTGTAAGCAGTATAATACTACATCAATATTTCAATGCCAATTAAATAATTTTTATTAAGTGAAATTTGTATTTTAATTCTCTTTTAATTCCTCTAAAGTGTAATCTTCATTAATGCAATGTGTAGGTAAACGTAAAAAGGTGTCAATATACCTTAACAGCTATGTCTGCAAGCGTTTCTCTGAGAACCTAATCAAGTGCCGGCCATGTTTTGATAACTGACTTGTGGAAGTATTTGTTGTATTGCTGTACTGAATTGAAAGCTGGCCTCCTTTGTATTATCACATTAAATATATCTTCTGAATCAAATAAAGGAGGTGGAATAAAAGAAAAGTTAAAAGGCATGCAAATCCTACATGCATAAGATTTATTGGCCCCGGTCATATGTCAGGTGAACTCACTTCATCTGATCAATCGAACATTGTTATAAATGTTACTGTGTTTAAATAATTAACTACCTTAAATTATCCAACTCAATGATAACTGTGATCTAAGATAGCAAGGCAACCAAGCAAAATGAATACTTTGTAAAATTAAGAGCTTGGTTTCACAGATATGGACCATAGTGGGCAATAGAGTTTCAGAGAATTCCGTAACTGGCACTTACAGATATCCTCAAGGATGATAAGAAGTTTCACTATTACTTTCAGTGAAATCACAACATCAATATTGTACTAACTGAACAATACAAAATATTGATGTTCGATGTTGATGATTGTCTCACGAAATAAATGTCACTAGTTTTTGAGAAAAAAACGGAATCTTGTTTGGTGGTGTGACAACAGTTAGTCTAGTTCCCTGCTACTCCGACTCCTGACTTGGGACTATACTATTAAATACCACTCCGGGAACCAAACTATTCAATAATACAAAAAGGAGTGATTTAATACACGTATGTTTTTGCATACACGTGATGGTTATTGAAACCAGTTTGAATGATGTCTCACCATGTTGGACATTTTGAAAATAAATGTTATTTATACAGAATAATGAACAACTTCATTATAAAAAGCACGTTATTAACAAGTTATATCGACACGATTATAAAACGAGGATTCAGCCATTAAACAGCCCAGTTCCCAACTCCCACTCCAACCCCGTGGTTTTCTCAAAGTCTAAGTGGATTTTTTCAATTTTTGGAGATCCCTCTGTAACTCACACCCTCGCTTACAGTGCAGTCTACGTTTGTGGACCCAATTGTGCACGAGCTATCGAGGGAGAGGTGTAGTTAAACATACAATAATATCATACCTTTTCAGCCTATCCAACAGTCCAGCAGACTTCAATTCAATAAACCTGACTGTAAACATTTATCTACTAAAAAAAATTATTTTGTAAAAATTATTCTGGATATATTTTGATTCACCTGCAGCAGAACAAACATCTCCCTTACCATAATTTCACCAATAACATACTAACATTTGCTAACGTTGTCAAATGAATAAAGAGATCTTCAATCGTATGTGACAAATCTCCATATCCTCAAATCTTGTTAAACAAGAAACTCTAGTTCTACACCAAAACCCTCCAAATCTAATATTAGTAACAAGCATAGAGAATACCTAAGTCATATCGAGCTGGCAGATTAAAAGAGGGATGTAAGTTAAGAAAAAATATGGATGTACCATGACTGTAGCTATTTTTTAATTAAATGTGTATACCATCAAGCACACACACACACACACACACACTTTTTTTAGGTTCTTACAGACTGCTATAACTATACTGCAGTAAAAATACCAGTTTATTGAATACAAGCACATGGAATGATATCCAATTCCATAACAGTTATTCCTAACAAGTTTTACTTGGTAAAGACCTTCTTACCTGGACCAATCAAAATTAGAACTTTGAGCGCCACATATTCATACTGATCAATCACAAGACGTCGTAGATGGTCAACAAATTCAATCAGTTTTATAAACAAATCCATAATTCCCAAATATTTGGCTTTCTTCTCATCAATAACTTTTGAATTGTATATATGAATTTCATCATGTCTGTGAACTGATCGCCAACAAGAGTTCAAGGCCAAAAGATCACACCAGCAGTTTTGAAGTAACAGGATCTGATCATCTGTCTGAAAAAAGAAAACTTTTATTATTCTTATAGTCATAAAAATCTAACATGTTGACTGGAAGAAATATAGTACATAATAGGCTAAGGTCAAGAAAACTAATATGCCAATTGTTGTTGAAAATGTGATTAGTAGGGAATTTAAAGAGACTGACGAGTGCAAAAGAGACCCAAATCAGAACTATGTTTTACCTAACTACAGAAGGCCAGCCAATGAACCAGTTCCGCACATTAATTGAACTGCAGGTAACAATTTTATATCTCAATTACTTTATTGTTTTAGAAAATAAACTGGGTCTGAAAGCTTTGTAAAAAGAAAAATATTTATGTCTGATACAAAAACATAATTCCTATGATGTTATTATGTTATATATGCAGTGGATAACACAAAATCCAGTTTGATCAGAGTTTCTTATTACCGAAAGTCACATTTTTTTTAGAACTATTATAATTGTTCAGATACTGTCATTTTTCCCCATGATATTAATATGTTTCTTATGCTCATTTATGTTGTCTGTTATTATGCAATTTAATATTTTGTACTTTATGTATTTATTTGTATGTCATATTTATATGTTAAGATACAGAACTGGTTTTGTCTATATACAACATTTTAAAATATTTCTTTTGTTTTTACCAATTTTGAAAATGCAATCAATGCACAATGACACATGCAACACATTAACAATTTTAGTATTTTCCACCCCCATCATGAGGATGAGAAGTGGGAGATTAAAAGACATAAAGCAGAAGTCACAATTCATTTATTTTCTTTCTGAAACAAAATAAGTGTACTGGATTCAGCATGTACCTTGGTGGGAAAGTCAAATGTTGGATACAATCAATGTGACATTAGATGAGAAACTAAACAGTACATTCTTGTTTCAGATTTTACAGCAATGATTGAAGATGAAAGTACTGATGTGACATAAGAAGTTAAAGGTATACAACAACTTTACAGATCCGAAATGGAATTAAGATAATTAAATAAATTAATATAGAAAAGTAATCTCTTCCTTGATTCCTTCTAACTGCACAAAATTAAAGAAAGGATAAGTAAAGTAATTGAGAATCGTTATAGTCGTAAAATCATAAAGAATCATTTAATTGTTTATCATGCTTATCAACTGCCAATTTTTCCATTCATTTACTAAAACATTAAATAATGGTGACACAACAATATATACACAAGGAAAAAATAATTGCTAATGAGATGTGATCATCATAATATTTACAAAATTTCATTGCAATCAATCAATACTATGAAACTAGTTGTGCTAACATGATTGTGTCATACACTACGTTTGATTATGAAATAAAAACACATTACTCGTGATGTACATTTTTGGGGGCAATATGTGCATCTTGAGGTGATTAACATAATACATGTATAGTACTTATTATGATTAAACTGTGCACTAATCGAGACCACATGGTCGATTAGAATTGATACTGTAAAGAAGCAATTAAAATAACCTTATCCTGAACTAAGCCATAGCTGGATTATAATAAGCAAGTGTCTGTGATAAGTTAGATTTTCTTGCATAAACAAGAAAGAGGTAAGGATAACAGGAACCCATTTTTATCTAAATGACCCCCACCTTTTTACCTGAAAGGAATTCTGGGTCTTACTTTTTCCATTTCTGAAAAGAACACTGCTGGAGTCACAATTTGAAAAACCATTGAGATGTGCACCCAAGGGGGCTGTGCTGGCTCAGTGGTTAAGGCACTGGACATGTGACCAGAAGGTTGCAGGTTTAAGTCCCACCATCTGATCACCCTGGATCAACAAACAAATATATAAGAATATTTTTAAAGGTCAGATTTCTTTTGCTCTTTGCAAGTCAATTCAGAAGTGTTTCAGGAGAAAAAAACATTCTTATTATCATGATTATATTTTTAAAAAAACAATATTCAATGCTTACAAAAACAAAATATATATCTGAAGTAATTTATGAGTAACAGCAATGAATATATGAAATGCCTTAAAAATAAAGCACAATCCATATGAAGACAAACAAAAGTCAACTGAAGATGAAAAACAATTTCAGGAGACCACGATAAGACCAATTTTTCTTTCCTTTTATTATTTGTTTACAGCTAAGCATTGAAAGTATCTCTGTTATTCTTGAGAAACTTCAAAATGTTTTCTTACAGGTTTAAGTTAACATATCCAAAAGATATTTTTGATTGCAGTACAAAATTTATTGTCATGTCCTTTGACCCTGAATTTGTCTCAAATAATGTCAAGATGTTCAAGACCCTTTCACAGAAGTGTAGATATGTTGGTCATCTTCGGTCAGAACCAATTAAATATTTAGTGAAAATCCTATGACAATGCCACCATTCATGCAAAACAAACAGTTACATGAAGATTTCTAAGATTGCCACTATACTAACCATGGTTCATAAAGCTCCAGTGGGTTGTTTTTTCTCCAATGACCTTTCCATGAGTTTACAAGAACTTTCATAAGTTTGCAGGAAGTATTTTTTTCTATTGAAAGTTAAACTATTTCCATGTTGCTGTGTTTATAATTGCATAAATATAAAATAACTAACTAGCATGCTACAACAACAAATGCACACTATTCCATCAGTCATTTGATCCATCCAGTTTTAATCCATTTTAATTTTCATTTCTTTTTACTTGGAAAATATGTAAATAAAAATCGTAAATTTAAAACGTGATATATCCAATTTAGTTCTTACATTCTATGTTCCATCAGACTGATTCACTGAGCTTGTAAAAACAAATTTCAATGAGAGTGACAACAAATTAAGGAGTTTTAAAGGACAAAGCCAACTTTTTCAAAATTCCGGGAGTTTTAAGATTCAATCTCAAATTCAAGGACTTTTTTGTACAAACCATATGCAACATGTCTTAAGTCAGAAGAACACTATTTTCATTCAGAAGCGGCAACATATTACTATAAGCGTTTCACCAAAAATCCCATGCTGATAAGACCAGATACTCAGCAAAAATCCCATGCTGATAAGACCAGATACTCAGCAAAAAACTCGTGTTGATAAGACCAGTTACTCAGTGAAAACCCTGTGTTGATAAGACCATCCATTCTGTCAAAACCCTGTGTTGATAAGATCATCTATTTGGTGAAAACCCCAAATTGACAAGACCATCCATTCTGTCAAAACCCTGTGTTGACAAGACCATCTATTTGGTGAAAACCCCAAACTGACAAGACCATCCATTCAGTGAAAACCCGAAGTTGATAAGACCATCCATTTGGTGAAAACCCCATGTTGATAAGAGCATCCATTCAAAGAAAATCATGTGGTGATAAGACTGTCTATTCAGCAAAATGCCCAAGTTGATAAGACCATCCATTCAGTGAAAACCCTGTGTTGATAAGACCATCTATCCACAAAAACAAACAAAAAAACAGGATAATACAACCACCCATTTTGTGAAAACCTCAAGTTGATAAGAGCATCTTTTCAATGAAACCCCCATGTTGATAAGACCAGCCATTCAGAAATAAAACCCATGTTGATATGACCATCCATTTGGTGAAAACCCCATGCTGATAAGACCATTTGTGAAAACCCGGTGTTGATAAGACCACCCATTCAGCCAAAATCCTGCGTTGATAAGACCATCCATTCGGTAAAAACCCCATGCTGATAAGACCATCTGTGAAAACCCAGTGTCAATAAAACCATCCATTCAGCAAAACCCCCCGTGGTGATAAGACACTCCATTCAGTGAAAACCCCATGTTGATAAGACCATCTATTCAAAAGAATCACATGTTAAAGAACCATCCATTCAGACCCCAAGTTGATAAGACCATCCGTTCAGTGAAAACCCCAAGTTGATAAGACCATCCATTTAGAGAAGAAAAAAAACCATGTTGATAAGACCATCTATTCAGCAAAAAGCCCATGCTGACAAGATTATCCATTCAGCAAATATTCCATGTTGATAAGACCATCCATTCAGCAGAAACCATGTTGGATGATAAGACCATCCATTCAGCAAAAACCCATGTTGACTGGACCATCAATCAGCCAAAACCCCAAGCTGATAAGACAATCCATTCAACAAAAACCCCATACTGACAAGATCATCAATTTAGCAAAAACCCACGTTGACTGGACCATCAAATCAGCCAAAATCCGAAGATGATAAGACAATCTATCCAGCGAAAACCACATACTGACAAGGTCATCAATTCAGCAAAAACCCATGTTGACTGGACCATCAAATCAGCCAAAACCCCAAGATGATAAGACAAACCATTCAACAAAAACCCCATACTGACAAGATCATCAATTCAGCAAAAAAAAACATGTTGACAATGTCATTCATTCAGTGAAAACTCCATGTTGACAAGCCCATCCATTCAGCGAAAATCAAATGCTGTTAAGATCATTCTGTCAGTGTAAACCCCATGCTGATTGGTCCATCTATTCAGCCAAAACTCTACGTGGACAAGACCATCCATTCAGTGAAAACCCCATGTTGATTGGTCTATCTATTCAGCCAAAACTCCAAGCAGACATGACCATCTATTTATCAGAAGACTCAAAAAGATTTTCAGAATCGTCATCAAGACTGCCATTTTTTTTTTACTGATATCATCTTCATTTTAATACAGGAATAACTTCATAATGCAAGAAAGAAGTGTTGTTTTGTTTTTTAAACAGCAATATGACTATCCATTTCAGAGATGCAGCTGCTGTGAAATTGGTAACATTAACATCATCTTCACACAGGCCCAAGTACTTATAAGGAGAAGTACTTTAGTGAAAACTCCATGATGGTACAACCATTCATTCATGAGACGGAATAACAAGATTTTCAATGATGACTATTGCTCAGTGCCCTTTTTTTTAGTATCATCTATATAAGGTAAGAAGTTTTTTGTGCAAACCTCCAGGTCTAGAGGAACACATGTTCAGAAGAAGTAGCAATAATAAGATTTTGAATATCCTACCATACTGGCCATATTGTTGGTCTCATCAACACTATTTTATTTGGAACCAGCTACATATAATACAAAGTCTTATTTTACTACAACTATTAAGTTTGGAGAAGCAGTGGCTACAGGGCCGATACTTGTTTTTTGCTTTCTTCATGCACTTGACTAGGACAGGTGGTATCAGAAAAATTAGTTATTCCCACCTACCTTTTACTTGTCCCAAAATTTACATCTCTTGCCCAGATTTGATGAGAAGGATGAACTTTAATCTAATATGTTATGTAAATTTAATTTAATTATTTGTTCGTTTTTTTTTTTTTAAATTTATTTCATTACATGCTACCAAAATGAAACATTGTATGCTGAACTTGACCTTGTCCAAAACTGAGTTCATTCCTGCCTGACCTAACTTTTTTTAATACTTCATCTTATGTCAGCAACTATTACATAGCTAAATTATTCTCTGTGCATTCTCTTGGCTTAATATCCAAATCATTATTAATAGAAGAGGTAAGTATGTTTATCTGGGTCCAAGTTTTGGAGTTTCCTAAGTAAATTTTACATGATCTACTTTATTGTGTTGTAAACACCAGGATCATTCTAGAAGGTCATTTTCCATAAACTGTAAAACTCTATCCAACTTTTTCAAGATGGCTTCCAAATATTTAAGAATTAAAAGTATGGTCACTCTTCTAGCAACATTTCCCTACAAATAAATTTATAAACTTTTAGCTTTTTCTAGTAAACATATGTGTAAGAAATTATGGTAACTAAATATATTTATTGATGTGCATCAGAAAAATATTTAGTTCTTCTACCTTGAGGCTACACTGAATTGTTAGTAAATTTTGGCACAGATATTTTTCCAGAGTAAAACAATTATTGCTGTACATCAAAGATATAGAACATATTGTTTTGGCTGGAACTAACTATACTCTAAGATGTTTTGCCTAATGACACAAAAGGACAGTTGTCCAGTCTGCTCTGGGAATCAAACCCAGTACTCCTGTGAATGAGTCTGGCATGCTATCCACTGGTAGCCACAAACTAGTCTTATAAATATAACATTAACAAACTATTATTAACTTAAGAGTCTACATATTCTATAGTTATTTTAAATCTTTCTTCAGTCTGAATTATACTTCATTGATTATAATCCCTAAAGCAGATGTCTCAAACTCAAACCACCCTGAGGGCCATATGAGGGCATTTTTGATGGCCCATGGTCGCACCACCTTTGTTATCTCTCATGACACCTTGTAATGAAAATCATTTTGCAGGCCGCATGAAACGTCTTGGTGGGCAGCGTATTTGAGACCAATGTCCTAAAGTGTATTATTTACCATTTCCATAGCTTGCTCTTATGAAATGCATGCATCTTGTATTCTAAAAGTAACTAAGTATCTGTTTTAATAATATTTTTCTGCAAATGGAAAAACTGCTGCATAATCCCAAACCTATAATTCTAAACAGTCCCTATCATAGCTTACTTCACTAGCTCTGCTCAACAAGAAAACTGGCAGCACGTTTTCTGTTAAAATGTATTCCAATGCTTTTGATTGCATATATTATGAAAGCAACTGTTCCAAATGCTTTTCTACTGTTACTAACAGCAGTCAGAAATAATAAAGGTGAAACAACAACAAAATTTAAGAGCAGTTTCTGATATGGTAGCACAAGTACTGCCACCCAAAATCAAAAGCAGTCATTTAAAGTTTATATTATTTTAGTAATTACAGCCACATCTGAAGGTGGATCTTCATCATTTTATAAATCTGAAAGCCTTTAAATTTAATGGCAAAATTCTTTGTCAAATTTGATCAAATTCTGTTCAGCAGTGTTTGAGTCATTTTCTGGCTTTTCTACTTCATGCATACAAAGTCATCTACACCCGGATACTGTGTTAAATTTGATCAAATTCTGTTTTTGAGAAGTCATCAGGTAGAAGTTTTTCTGCTGAGCAGTTGTTTTTAAAAATAAGAAACTGTAAATAAGTTTCTCTATTTTTTTGTAACTGTAGCCATATTTTACGATGGACTGGCACCATCTGAACAACTCTGACCCTTGTACCAAGATGGTTTCCACCAAATTCTGATAAGTGGTTTTTGAGAAGTCATTATGTCAAGACATTATAGAATTTAGTGCCCAATAAATTATCGACTTCAACATTTGGCAGTTTAGTGCCCCCCCCCGCCTCCAATGACATTGCACTCAGATTGGTCATATTACAAGTACATTTCATGTACATGCCACCAACAACTTTAACACAAAACCTATGCATTGTTAATAAAGCAGATGTTAAACAAAAGTGATTTCTGCTAATGCAGGTGAGACAATAAATCAACTTTTGCAAATATAGTCAGATCTGTGGATATTGACCGCTCAGAGAGGATCCTAAGTAGTTTTATGAATAAGTGCTCCCTACCAGATGTAACTTTGTGCTAATTAAACTAATTACACCTGGTTGTGATCATAAAACACAACTGCAGCATGAGTTTCCACTATCAGCCTATCAGAAGTAACCTTTCAAAAGTAAAGTCATCAGTGATAGGCTGAACAAAACATTGAAATCAAACTTCAAGGTCAAGAGTTTTATGATTTCCATGCCAGGTCTTTATGCACAGGTGGGCCTTATATGCAGGTGGTTGCTAAGGCATTTTTGACTGCATGACAATATCATTAAATATATTAAAACAACTTACTGCAATACTAGCAAACTGAGGTAGGTTTCTTGCCCATCTTACGATCTTATACAGTTTCAGTTCTGTCAACTGAAGTACTGTCAAAAACAAATTTGGATCATCCTCAGTAAACTTCTCTTCCATCAACTCTGGAGGAAGGTCTTCCTCGCACATTAAGGATTCCAAATTCATTACATCTGTAAGCACTTGTGGCACAAAGGCTTTTCCAAGTTCTTGTGTTGTAGTTCCCTCTCCTTTGTTCAGAATTGCTACAAGCTGGCTGCTTCCATAACTAGCTCCACTTGTAGTGGACAGAAGGCTCATGTTGGACACACTTGATTCAGATGTTCTCCGAACTGGTCGTTGACGTTTTTTCTCAGCTATCAGTGCTTTAGTTCTGCCATGTGAAGAGCATCCATCATAACTACTTCTCCCACCTCGTGTTCTATCTGTTCTTATGGCTGAAAAAATAACCAACAGTATCCCTTAAACTGTATAATAAATTGTTCATGCAAGCTGCTCAACTCCTTTAAGATGAAATCAAACATAAACAAAATTACAGAAACCTCCATAATGTCTCCAGAGGAGTAATGAATGTTGACGATTTTCATGCAGACCACTCTACTAGACATACTCGATACCTAAGCAGTACCATTTCGTTTAGGAACACCTAGACATTGGGATGAATTTGAGTGTCAACTTTCACGGCAATCCTTCAAGTACGCATTTCTCTTCGTTTACAACAAGCCCAAAAACAAATACCACATTATCAGCAAGGGCATGAGTCACTAAGAGACCCAAAACAAAATTAAGAAGGGAATGTGATCACCTCTGGACATCAATCAAAGGGGGGGGGGGTTGGTTTAGTGAGTAAGGAACAGGATGTTTTATGGCTGAGTACTTGTTTTACAATAACTTTGGGAATGACTGTAAATAAAGAGACATTATACAAATTAAGCTGTTTGCTTTGTTGTATATATTAAATTATTTTGAAAGATTGTCAACAACATGGTCTAAATGGTTTCAACAATCGTCATGTATACCTGAAAACTTGTACAGTGGAACCCTGCTATAACGCGCCCCAATTTAACACGAATTCAGATATAACGCGGTTGTGGCATGGCTCCCGATATTTCGCATATTCACACATGAAAAAAATAATTTTTTTTTGAAAGTACATGAAATAGCATATAAATAAATTAGTATCATTATGGAGAGGAGATCGCATATGGATTTAAATTTAATGATCGTGGCGTGGTTCCTGAAATAGGGTGTAAAACGTTTATTATCATTTTGGGGGAAGAGTTTGCGTATAAATTTTAATATAATACGATCGTGGCGTAGCTTCTGAAATTTAACAATATCACCAGGTTCTTAAAGTGTTATGAAAAAAATAAACATTATCGGAAATGTTACTTATTACTGATCCAGTAAAAAAAGCCGCCAGCATGTTTGCTGGGCTTGCTGGTGTTATTAGATGAAATCAGTTGACCAGTAAATTATGTCCGCTTTTTTAGCTGGAAATTGAAAGGGTATGAAATCGAATTTTATATGATTGTGGCGTGGTTCCTGAAATTTTAAATACATGTGTATTTTTCTCGTACCGGGAATTTTTAAAAAATTTTTTTTTTAGGTACGAGAAATAGTGTGTAAAACGTTTATTATCATTCTGGGAAAGAGTTCATGTTTGAATTTTAATATAATATGATCATGGCGTAGCTTCTGAAATTTAACAATATTCACCAGGTTCTTGAAGTGTTATGCCAAAATAAACACAATTTAATAAACATCAAAAAACGAAAGCCGCCAACATGTTTGCTGGGCTTGGCAGTGTTATTAGACGCAATCAGTTGACTAGTTAAAAAATGCCCGCTTTATTAGCTGGAAATTGAAAGGGTAGGAAACTGTACATGCGTTCAGCTTTAATTTTTTAATTTTATAAGACTGACTTGTGGCCATTTGGGTTTACTTATGAACTCGTTATTGTGCAACTGATTATTATCATTTTGGGGAAGTGATCGTGTATGAATTCACATATAATACGATATAGAATACGATCGTAGCGTGGTTCCTGAAATTTTAAATAATGTACGTGTATTTTTCTCGTACCAGGGAAAATACTTTTTTTAAGGTACGAGAAATAGAGAGTAAAACATTTATTATCATTTTGGGAAGAGTTCAAGTATGAATTCAAATATAATACGATCGTGGCTTGACTCCTGAAATTTAACAATTTCACCAGGTCCTTGAAGGGTTATGCCAAAATAAACATCGGAAATGTTGCTTGGTACTGATCCATGAGTAAAGCCAGTAAGTCGTCTTTGTGATTGTCTTCAATTAATTCTGTATACAATCGTTCCTAAAAACAATAGCCGACATGTGTTTCTTCTTTAACTGCATACACAAACAAGCAGCAGCCAATGCAGTGGTTGATAAAAGATTCTCACAATTTAATAAACATCAAAAAACAAAAGCCGCCAACATGTTTGCTGGGCTTGGTGGTGTTATTAGATGCAATCAGTTGACTAGTAAATAATGTCCGCTTTATTAGCTGGACATTGAAAGGGTATGAAATTGTACATGCGTTCAGCTTTAAAAAAATTTATATATAAAAGTGATTCGTGATCACTGCAGGCCTACTGCAAGAAGTTCTCGGGTTTTACATGGGTATGGTGTTTATGAACTCATTATTAATTTCCTATTTATTTTTTTTTAAAAATATTTTACCGTTATGGGAAAGCTAGTTTGCAAACGCAATTCATTCTCTGCACTTTGCACAATGATTAGTATAGTAGTTTTCATACGTTTCTTTCTTTATTCACAAAATCTGAAGTAAAAGTTTTTGCACGCTGAAACCATGTGTTGATTGGTAATTATTCTTGTTGCAGTCATTCAAACGAATAGGTGTACAAGCGTTAATTATTGGAAATTTGCAAACGATAAATGTACATGGAAACACATATGAGAAAACTTTAGCAGTATGAAATTTGTACTGACACCGTTCATAGACCCAGGAACATAATGAACCGTACACGTGCTTCGTCTTTCTTAACCTAATTTTGCTCTTGATTTTTCCCATTGAGTCCAGACACACAATGATGTGTGAAATATTTATTGAATAGTTTACATATGTATGCAATTCTTACAATGGAATTATATATTTTATGGATTAATTTCAAGCCCTGACGGTACGATATCAGACGGCAAGAAATCGGTGTTGATACTCTGTTCATGCTATATATTAAACGCTGAATTCAGACACAATGATCTGGGAAAAAATATTGAATATTGTAACTCTGTGTGCCATTTTTCAATGGAATTACATGCATTATAGATGAACCGAATTCCACGACGGCATGATAGTAAATGGTGTTGATACCCTATTCATTATATACATTAGGCACGAATACAGTGAGTTGTTCTCTGAAAAAAGTAAAATACTTTGAAACCCCACATTAACGCGACCCTGATATTAACGCGATCCAATTTTGTGGACCCCAATTATCACGTTATAGCGGGGTTCCACTGTATTATGTCTATGCTTTTGTTGTTGATTTACAACAAAACAAAATTCGTCTTTTTTAAAAATACAAGTGACAATTTGTGAAACAACAGTCAACAACGGTCAGCATATTGCATTCATTATGATTATAAACTCACCTTTTCAAAAATGATTCAAGTAGTGAAATAATAATACCATGATTTCACTGCAAGTAGGGGCCCCGAGTGGCCGAGTGGTCTAAAGCGCTCTTCGTTACGGATCACTGCCATCTCACCTCTGTCTGCGGTGGTTCGAGTCTAAGATTCAGCCAATGTGGGCATGTGAGAAAGTTTGCCAGTAGCTTCTCGTGGGTCGGTGGTTCTTTCCGGGGTTTTCCGGGTTCTTCCTCCACCATTAATACTGGCCGCCATGTATAGCCTATTGTGCTGAAAAATGGCGTTAAATCCCACAACAACAACAACAACAATCACTGCAAGTAACAGTGAAGTGTGTGTGTGTGTGTGATTTGGATTTTTAACGTAGCATTAACAATTTTTCAGTCATATCGCTACGATGTCTGCATTGTGACAGTTATAGATATGTCTAGAACTAGGGCATCATGCCGCAGACATGTAGCATGATGTCCCACCCAGTCACATTATCCTGACACCAGGCCGACCAGTCCTAATATTAACTCTTAATGCTGAGCGCCAAGCGAGGCAGCTGTTGGTACCATTTTTTAAAGTCTTTGGTATGACTTGGTCTGGGATCGAACCCACGACCTCCCACATCCAAGGTGGACACTCTAACCACTAGGCCACCAGAGCAGTCAGTAACAGTGAAACTTCTTCCCATATTCAAGGAAATCTCTGAGTGCCAATTCAGGAATTTTAAGTTAGCTAAATCATATCTGTGTAATAGCTTTTTATTCACCAAGTACTCATTTTGCTTGGTTGCCTTGTTGTTGATCACCTTTGTGAATAAGTACTCGAAGGTAGTTATATTACTTCATAAAAATGTTAATAACCTCAACTGATCAAAATGAAATGAATTTACCCAACACATGATAGTGACTGCTAAGCTCTTACACAGGTAGGATTTGAATGCTTTTAAACTTTTATTCCATCTCTTTATTTGATTTGATGCAAAGACATAATAAATTTAATACTAAAAACAGGTCTTCTTTTAAGTGAGTGTAATAATAAAACATACACTTCCGCAAGTCAGTGATCAAAACAAGGTCAGCACTTAATTAGGTTCACAAAGAAACACTCGTAGATTGACATTTCTCAAATCTGAGCACAAGAGGGCACATTGCATTTATTATAAGTACACTGAAACTAAATAAAAAGACACAACAAAAATTTTACATAACCCTTGAGTGTATGTTTTTTTAGCCCTCCGATACACATGAAGCAAAGTTACTCAGTGCAGTGTGCTATAAATTGAACAACTGTTACCTATTCGACTCCACACACATAGGCCTGTCTGTTAACTGTTAAGCAGTGTAGTGTATGATACGTTTAACAGCAATTTTAACCATTTTACATTTTTGGTACTCATCTGTTATGTGTGGAAAAATTTAAGATTTAAGTCCAAGCGTTATAGCTGTGTAATTATTTTTCATGCAAGAATTTGTTTTTGTGTTTTAAAATCTTGAGAGAACTTGTTCACCATCAAGTCAGTGAAGCCGCGTGACCAACCGTAGCTGCCATTTCTCATACTCGAAATTTACAAGTTCTTCGTACGCGTCTACATCACTAAGTCATCTGAATTTGATAATTTATAAAAACTAATTGCTACCTACATCAATATCAGAGCCTTTACCTAAGTTATTGAAGCTTTCATAGTTGTTATTCTAATCGTGAAAAGTACTGAACGAAATCCATGACCTCCATTTTGGAGAGTGGAGAATACGACCCAGTTACTTTAAATAGCAGATTTCGACCATAGCATAAATAGCGACCACATGATCTGATGTAATGGTCATTCACAGCAATTAATGAGGTATGTAAAGGGGGTTTTCCCCGTAGGTCGCACAACGAAAACCCGCTAAAAATGGCCAATGTTTACAGCAGATGTCAAAAGGCACTTCCATGCGAATGGAGTAAAGGCATCAAAAGACACTTCCATGCGAATGGAGTAGAGGCGTCCAAAGGCACTTGCATGAGGTAAAGGGTTAATAAAACTTTTTTAACTGGTATTTATGTATTAAATTATTACCACCAACTAGCATTAGTGATATTTTCAGTTACTGAATGTTGTTCAGAAAGAAAATTCAACAGTTTGAAATTTTCTTCAATAAAAAGAGACCAATATTTTTGGTATTTTCAAGTTTTAAAAATGGGATCCATGCCTGACCCCATGTTACAAGCTCGTTCATGAGCTATCAGGGTGTGAGTTATCATGGGAATGGTGTAGTTTAGGAGGAGCAATGATGACAATATTGTGCTAACAGCTGGATACTGGACAGATGACATAAATAGATGAAATACATCAGGGTATCCCACGTTTTCTTCTGGTCTTTGACCAACAGAGCTAAAAGTGAAAATGGAATATCCTGTTTTAAAAGTAACAAGAGTCCCTTGATGCAACTGATGCTCTACAGAGTGAAAAGGATTTCAAGGATTCCAAGATAAGACCATTTCTTTATTTTAACTTCCGAGTGCTGAAACCATCTCACACATTCTTATGTGATAAAAAATTTGTTCAAATTAGTTGACATAATGGATATCAGATTGACACCATTTTCATTTCTGACCAACAAGGTATTATTAGCAGTCTTACTGTGATCCATGCTACAATGATTATCCATCCAAGGTGAGTAGTGATGACAAGATTTTCAAAACAACCATCATCATAGTCATTTTGGAAACACAGCTTGCACAATTTTCCTTTGGGATTAAACTTAGTATCATACTGATATGGGTATCCATTCTGTGAAGCAAAGATAACAAGATTTTCAAGCTAGCCAACATGCAGCCATATTGAAAGTTAGTCATTTTCATTTAGGCTTGGCTTGGTTTTGTGGGTTTAACATTATCTTTTTGTACATGACAGGCTATAAATGGCAGCCAGGATATCTGGTGGAGGAAAAGCCCAGGAAGACCTTACATATACTGTATCATTTAGTATGTAATGAGACAGTGAGAGCTTCCAATGACCAAGTGGGAAAGATAAACCTTATCATAAGAAGCCACAATCTAAATTACCCAAATAATAATAAAAATAATAATAACTGCAGAACAAGTTTGTAAAAAACTATATGAACATAAACTGTCATTTTAGTAAACAACCAAAAAAACAATTACAGCATCCTGTTACATGTCTCCAACCAATTCATACTGTATTTGCCATATATACTGGGACACAATAAAATAGTTCACTTTTTTCCTGTCCCGGAACAAATGGTGAAACTTTTGTCACCTAGGTCACATGTCCAAAGACTTAAGAAACTAAATAAATTTGTGTTGAATTTGCACCACCCATTGCAATGAACTTGATCAACAAAATGCTTATTTCTGATAATAAAATAAACGAAGCTAACCGTGTATTGTTATCATTTATTCCTCTTTATTTACATTGAGCAATTTAATGAAAGAAAAAATCCTAAAACTCCTAATATGTAGCATATGCCAGCTGGCGTATGAATTCGTACTGTACTGTGTATGTCAGAAAACACACAAACATGGAAGGTTTAAATATGTTACCAGACTGAAAACTGGATCCAACAAATCACAAATATGTGAGAGAGAGAGATAGAGTGAAAGAGAGAGAGAGAGGGAAGTACCAACCGATTGCCTTCAAAGCACCTGCCATTCATGCATGAATAATGTAAGACGCAAAATAACCAAGATTGTATTATACCTAACTATATGACAGTATCTCGCAAATAAAAAACATTATTTGAAAATACATTCACTGTGAGTGCAAATTACAATGCACCTAATGTATCCATTATGATTATAAATGATAAAGAAACAGAAGCCCAGGTGGTGAATAAACTCAACTGGCAGCAAGCAATAAACTCATTGTTTGAACTAACTGACAGGACAGCAAATAGATTTTATTACAGAGCATGCTGACCCTAAAAACTGACTTTGGTTTCTTTTAAGTGTGCCAATATTTTATTTTAAATATAAAGAGTTGGCAGACACAGGGAAGCCAACTTTGGTTTATTTTCACTAGTATAATATATTGAAAAAATGGAACAATCTAGTCAGTGGTTCCCAACCCACAGGTCATGACCCAAACCAGGGTCATGAGGATGTTCTGGAGGGTCATAGAGGGTTGCCAGATTATTTTAATCCAATGCACCATCACCTCATCTCCTGCACATGTATGATCCATCCTTTTAGTGCATGAATATTCGTTAACTCCCTCATGTTCTAAAAAATTATCATTGGAGGCAACGCATCTCCAGCTTCAGAAACAGCAAGGACTAAAGTAAGATATTTTTATATGCACCAGTTTTGCGAATTCTTATAATTTTAACACCCTTCTTATCAACAGTCTGTCCAGGAATGAGATCAAAGTAAGCTGGAGTTTCATCCATGTTGATGATCATATTGTCTGCAAAATCATCTTCACTTCTGGCCTTCATGAATTTATAGAATAATTTATTTTTCTCCACCAAATCTTCAGGGAGATGCTCCAATTTTTAAAGGTGTTGTACAGACATTCAATTATATTAAATGAAAGTCAGATACTTTTTGTAAAAATTTGCAATCTGACCAGTCTAATTTATCAATCAGAGAGCACATGCTTCAAAACTTCATAAATTGTTCTCGGAATATATAAATATGGAGAAATTTGTGTTCTTTCATTTTTGTTTTTCTATTGCAACCAGTATACGACTTTCATTTAATATTCTTTTATTTTTTTCCATAAAACATCTGAAAATTTGGGTTGTTAGATTCGCGTACTCGTGCGACTGGAAATGGAAATCCTGAGTACCAGGTCACATTTCATCAACGACATAGTTTTATCATGTCGTTCAGGAGATTAAAGACATTCGATTTTAATACTCAAATTTCTGAGAAAATAAGTAATTTTCATATCAATTTCATGCATGCTTCTCTCAATCTAACAATGTTTAAAGTTTGCAATGCTATCTGGTAATTGGCTATGCTTTGCTACCACCATGTTGGCCTCTTGTGATGCTAGACTGGTTTTCATACTTTCCATTAAGAAAAGATATCGATATCGAGCTGACTTTGAAAATAAAAGTCTACTAGACGAATCTAAAGCATTGTGTGTTTGGACTGACTCAGCATATATGTTTATTTCAAGTAACCAAATTATCCATACAGCACACGCCGAATATTCTGGTTAAAACTCTATAAATATAACTCATGGTCAGTTTAATTATGATTCAATTATGTGATTGTTTCGGCAGTCAAGTGGTGGCAGAAAATTTCTGGGTTGTTCCCGACTTTCATCACTATTTGCAAAATTCAAGGACTTTTCACGATTGGGGAAAAAATTATCATTTCTCCAGATTTTTTCCCCAATTTGCCAGTAGCGTGAGAACCCTGTATCTCTCAACTTGGCGTAATTCTTGGAAATTGTTTTCCATTTCACATGACGACGGCAATCATATCTCCCATCACAAGACATAATCAAATTGATGTGATGTCCAATTTTTGTAATCGTTTCTTTTCCAGCTTTTATTCACAATAATCTGAGTACTCCTATTTATTCTTCTGTGTTGATTAGTAACACTTTTCTAGAAGCTTATTTTCCCCTTAAACACGCATCTCTTTCTGGATGCCATTTTTAAAAATTCTATAATCAAAAGTTTGATTATGCAGATGCTTCACATGAACAAATCGGTGCAGTTTAATGCATCTGGAATGCTTTTGTAAAGTTAGTCTGGTTCCCTGACTAATTTTACCAATTCTAAAATGAAACAGAGATACAAATAAAACATGGATGAACCAATTATCTGGACTTTTTGGCAAAGATAAGTTTTCCTTAGTTTTTGCTAGTATGCCGTAAGTCTGTATTTTAAAGGTAATTTTCATAAGACTTAACAGCAAAATCGTAAGAGTTGTCAGGTCCATAAAAGGTGTCCCACAACATATGACTTGGAAAAAACTAGAAGTCCCAGAACATACAGTGCATAAAAAATTACTTAACAAAATAATTTATGGTGTCCCAATACACATATGGTAAATACAGTAAATACAGATGTTCAATGCAGTAAATAAGAACTGGTCCTTGGTGTGTCTGTATAACACAATTACAAAATCTGTTCCATATTTTCAACACAAAAAAGTGCATTTGCACACAATACCTATAAGGAACTATCTCTGTTCCTATGGAGACAAATTGACCCTAATGAAGTATCTCAAAAATACAAAATATATGGCAACTTGTAATAAAAATGACATTTTTAGAAACCTCTGAGATTCAACACAGATTCTATTGCATCAAATTTCTTTCATCTCATTAGAAGTATTCTCCATCAGCATGTTGCAGGTGGTGTCAGATTTTATCTTTCACTATCTATCTACAACTCAATAACTGCTCGTCTTTGGAAATAAACATTTCCAAATAACATGAATTTCAAAGGCCTGTAAATATTTAACACATTGGTTCAGCCATCAAATGGGCTTTTCTTTCTCAAATTAGCAATGAAGTCCACTTTCACTAATTGTTCAATGGAATAAACTCACTGCCTATATTATACAGCATCCACCTTGGATGCAGGAGGTTGTGGGTTCAAGCCCCAGCAGAGTCATACCAATGACTTGAAATGATACTAGCAGCTGCCTCAGTTGGTGCTTAGCATTAAGAAGTTAGGACTGGTCAGCCTTGTATCAGAATAATTTGACTGGGTGGGACATGGTGCACCATGATGATAGGCATCACTATAAACTGCCACACTTCAGACATCGTAGCAATATGAGTAAAATTATTAGAGCTACATTAAACATCTATAATATGCTGCAACTATCTTTGTTGTTTCAGCATACAAAAAAGTCTTAGGAATAATTCTGAAAAACACTTCCAAATCAATTTGACAGGTGTTAAAATTAACACATCGATATATTCTGATAAAGCGTACCTCCAAGCTTCATCCCCATTACCAAACATTTTGCAAATCGGCAGGCGGGACACCTCTTTCTGTTCTCGATGTTGATCTCACATTCTCCACACCGATGACAAACAAATGTCTTCTTATTTTGGACAGTCCGCTTAAAAAATCCTTTACAGCTCTCACATGTGAATATACCATAGTGATAACCTGCAAAAAAATGTTTGATAACATACAAGTACAAAACTAAATACTTGGTCCCAGATCAAAAGAAAGAACACATGTAATATGGTGTAGGGATATGTCCAATCTGATTAAAATCAGACCTCCACTGTCCTAGGTGAACATCTGACAGCAACTGCTTAGGGATCATGTTCTGGTGACCTTTGAATTAGCCAATGGAAATGCGGCTTTCAAAAATCTAACAGTGAATCAAATCATTCGAAACACATTGATGCGCTTCAACCATACTACTCAGTCTCCAAAATACAAAGACTTCATTTGATCGGCTGATAAAATATGTGATTATGATAATACCATAGGTCACCAGAACATGACCCCTAAGCGGCTGCTCTCAGATCTTCATTAAGGACAGTAGAAATCTAATTTTAATCAGATTGGGGATATGTCATGTCATGACCTTAAAACCTCAGTGAACTCATATACCATATCAAACCAGTTACTCCCTTCCCCCCCTCCGGACTCGGATAAAAACAAAGTGTGGATTTGTATTTATGGCATGCCCTCTCTTTAAGGTTTTCCAAATATTGTTTGATATTCACTGTGAATGGAATTTGAAGCAGATTGGATTTTATTAATATCTGATCAGGTAAAACTAAAAATATCAGCCAATGGCTGACTAAAAATTGTTCCTGTCTAGATGTGAGATACAAAAGAATGAACTCAACAAATGTACAACTAAATGGATTCGAAATATTTAAAGCAGATACATTTTAGAAAAGAATTTAAAAGAATTTAAAAAATTGCATTTGAAATAATGTAAGAACTTGTAATTATGTAGACATGTCTTTTAAAGAGTAAAAATATGCCAAGGGAGTTAAGCATGTAATATACTCAACAGTACACATAGCAAAGCATCCAGCTCTTGAGAAGAAAAATACGTTACATTTGGGAATCTTCTGTCATCTTCCTAAATGCCTTGGATTTTTACATGAAATTTGATGGACATAAGTTTTAGGGTTGAAAGATTACCAACTCTACTCAAAACAGCAAGTGAAAATTCCTGGTGGTCAAGTGGATTTTTCAATCACTCAATCTGATGTGTGCTTCTTCAAAGAGGACCAATGTTTCTTTTTGATAACAAAGATGTTATATCATGAACACGACAGACTTACTGAGAGTCCAAACTTCAAATTTACTTTAATGAACCTCATACAAATACTCTGCTCTCATTCTTCAATACTAATAAATGCTTACCAAATTAAAAACAGACTGGTCTCATTTTGCTACAACTGGTGTTACAAATAAGTTCCCAACAACAATCATCAGATTTATGAGGTTAGCATCCTTAACTTCTATATTTCTATAACAGCTGGCTGATTATAAGTTTATTCTGAGCAAGTAAATATGTTTTGCAAATATCTGATAAGTGGAATTTAAACAAAAAATGCAACCCCTGGATTGATTTATTGTCCAATGTCTCTTGCAAAGGTACATATATCTCATCTACATGTTACATTACTTGTCTTCGACAAAAATATGACTTTGGGCTAGCATTTTAAAAAGCCAAAGAAGGGTTTCTCTCCAAACATAAAATAAAATTTTTTATCTTGTTCGATCGTTTACTATACCATTTATCAAAAACATTAGACATGAACAAAATCTTCATGCAATTATACTGCACACAACCAACCTGATACAACATCTCCACAAATAGGGCAGGGCTCATTGTGATCTTCAAGAGACAAATGATTTCCTGTGCTGATGGACACTGAATCCGATGCACTTGATTGAACCTCTACCTGTTGCACATCGGTCATTTCATCCTCATCTGTTGAAACACGGATAACTCTGGTCATATTCTCTGATGCTTCATCATCTGAAGATAGTGCTGTCTGGAAAATAATCTGACTACCATCTCCATGTCCCAGAATTGATGACCCATCTTGTGAAACATAAACTTTCCTTCCTAACTCTGGATTTGAGCTACTGTCTTGGTAGCAAATGATCACTTGCGGTGAAGATGTATTGCAAGATGTGCTAGCCGAGGTTGAGGCTACTGTATGTAACGCAGACTGAGATGCACTTGTCACTACTCTTGCTGATTCTTTCAGATGCTGTGTAGCTATTGCGGTCAACATGTCTACCACATTTGTGTCTGCACTATCTTTTGCACTCCCTGTGACAATGTTTACAAATTCTTCTCTGTCATCCTCTCTTGAATCATCCAAGTCACCAGAGTCTTCCATATCCTCTGTACTACTGTGTGTAACAAGCTTCATTTTTAACAATGACTTGACATCATTCAGGGTACCCTTGCCAAGTCCCCCTTGTCTTTCAGGATGCTCTTGTTTTATCTTCTGTTGCGAGAGAAGTGAAATGGGCTGCTTCATGCCCTGTATGATGCGTGACATGAGCTTCTGGGGTCTAGACGATTGATCTGAATTCTCCATTTGCTCTTTATTTAGTGGCGCTTTTGATAAGGTCTGGCTTATGACTTGCAGCAGTGCTGGTGAAATTCCACTATCACTGAGTAGACTCATTCTGTTGCGTACTAAAATTTAAAAACAAAGGAAATAAATAATTACCTTCAAAAGTAAAGATACTTCTAGAGATCTGAGAGCTTTCAACACATCTTGGACCTTCAAATGCTAGTCTTAGTCCCCTAACATTCTCTGACTGTGCATCTTGTACTGGATATGAACATGTCTGCAAAGTCATAATTTGCTGCCATTTGGACAATACAAATTCAACAACCATGTGTGCATTTTGGCAGGAATTCCATGGACAGTAATTATACTTCTGGCATTGTTATCATCAAAATAGCACAAAGCTGACTAAACACCAAACAAATCTTTTCCCCCCACTTTTTACCTTCCTTCCTTGAGGGAGATTTGCCATAAAAGTTTACATTTTGCTTAAACTATTAATGCACTGTACTGAAACAAAAGTGGGTTGGTGGAATCAAGGTAAGATGAAGCAATGTTTCCTCAAGGCCTTTAAGGATAGAAATAAAGTTACCCTATCACAATAGCTATCCTTCCAAAGATAGCTTAAAGCCCACATGCCGTGCTTCAGCAATTGTTCTCTAATACAATGGATGTAGATTTTTTTCAATATCAGATGTATAAAAACATTATATATGTACTTCAAAAACAGTGCCACAATGGTTTGTTTTCAATGTAGTCACTAATCAGCGTAAATTAAACATAAACTTGATTAAGGTGCCATAATCCACCTCTCAATACAGATGCAAGCTTGACTTCATTTGCTAAATTGTATATGTGGTAGTTCTGTAAAATTAGAATTGATTCAGTCATGTGATATTGCATAAATCCTTGGCAGTGAACTTCAGTCTAAATATGTAGAGTTATTTGATATAACCACAACCACAAAATGTATCAGTTAAAGGTCCGAGGGGGCAACCGTTAAGCAGTGCAATCCACTGTGACAGCAGAATATCTTGCTAAAAGCATGTCAATAATACACATCAGAGTTCAAAATAACTGGCAGCAACAAAAATGTACATTTCAGCAGCTATAACAAGACTCAAAATGGCTGCCACTGTGGCCATACTTAACATCATATCAGCTCCGTTTTCATTTAGGACCAACTAAACATCATAAAAAGTCTTTCAGTGGAATCCCCATGTAGATATAACCATCCATTCAAAAGGAGTAGCCATAATAAGATTTTTAACTGGCTGCTGGGGTGGCCAACTTGCCTAGGGTGACTTCTGAACTAAGCATTTGATATCAAATGAAAATTGTTGGTCCAAAGTGTTGATCTGATGCTGCTGTTGTTATAAAGTCTCTTTACAGTACGCAATCAATGTAAATTTTTCCAAAATCTGATTTTATGCAAAGCAATGTTATATTGTGTAACTTTCATAGACAATATACAAAAGTCACATTACTATGACTAGCAATTCTGTTCCACAAATGTTATGTTGTTGTTGCATGGTTTAACACCATTTTTCAGCACACGATAGGCTATACATGGCGGCCAGTATTAATGGTGGAGAAAGAACCCGGGAAGAACCACCGACCCACGAGAAGCTACTGGCAAGCTTTCTCACATACCCACATTGTCTGAATCTGCAAATGTTATGTGAGATGCACATGTTAATTAGAAGTAATCAAATTATACACAATCCTCGACTGAAAATGCTGTATTAAATTCAGTTTAATTAGGTGCATGTGAGTGCTATCCTCTTAATATAACAATATACAAGAATCACTAAAAGGTAACAAAGTTTTATGACTGCCATTTTTGTTCCGTAAAAGTAATGTGATTTGCAAACAGGTTGGTCAGAAATAAATATTTTAAATGCACTGTAAGAAGACCAAATGTCGATATTAAGGCTACTTTCAGGCATGTCAACAGGATAAATTGGTATAAAATTTCAGTTATGTTTATAACTACTACAGCTGTATATGCACAACAATGTAACATGAATGAACACTTCCGGTCTGTAAATGTTATGTAAGGCTCATTTCGATGTCAGTCATAAGTGACCATCTCCAGAATGCCAAGAAAATATTGGTGTTTCGCAGAATTCTTTCATTTTAATGGTCATCACATATTTGTAATTAAAGACAAACAATTTATGTTAAGTCTATTTGCTACCCATTTAAAGAATTTTCTTATTTTGTCACATATCACATATCTTATTGGTTCAAATAACCAAGGACTCTGCTAGGCTTAGCATTTGTTGCAAAATGTGAAATAAGTTTGTAAGTGGCACTATTTTTTTTACTGACTGACAAAAGTTGCTGGTGACGAATTTTTACATAGTAAATTTTAGTTTTTCATTGATATAAGTGACTTAGGCCATTTAACAACTTTTTTCACTAGCTGTGGCAGTCAGTGGATCATGTCAGTAGATGATGAATAAGACATTATTCAAACATGAATGCAGCAAGCTGCAAGCTGTAAGTCAATCTGGAGAAGCAATTAAATGTGATTAGTAGGAAATAAGGAATGACCAGGAGATATATTCTACTGATGAACAGTTCAGCAAAAAGATTCAGTGTCATTTGCATATATCGTTAATTTATGTTTATTGCAAACTGTGAGTGTGAGATGTACTTATGACTGCTTAGTGTTTTAGAGATTATTTACTTATGCAACACATTTTTGAACCTGAACTTAACTGAGTAACATAGGATGCCACTACAAGGATGCCAGTCATCGACTGTAAAATGTCTGAGCTGCTTATATCAATGAAAAATTGAAAATTAACTTTATAAAACAAGTTTGTATCAAGCACAAAGAATATGGCTAATATAGCTCTCAAAAACAAAGATTTTTATCCAGCTGCATCTGAGGCAGCTACCAGATTACTTGTTGCCTCTCTTTCTATTGATGGGCCCAGTGTTGAGAATTTTGGTTTTAGGAAGGCATTTAAGAAATTGTTGGGGGAAAAAATGAGGCAGATATTGATGAAAAGTCAGGGACACTTTTCATAAAGTCTAAGCAGTATTTTGTATTATCAGTTATAAAGAAACATTCTTCTTCATTCTTGCTTTTCATATTTGCAATTTTTCATTGATATAAGCAACTTAGGCATTTTACAAAAATGGAAAATGTTCCCATCATGAGTGGCCACTTTTTTCTTCAAATGTATTCAGAACCAATAATTTATTCATACTGTGACATAAGGTAAGTAATCAGAGTATCTCAATCATCGATACATGTCTCCCAATGTCAAGTGTCCGTTACTGAAAGAAGTGTTGACTGAAGTATATGAAACACTATGATTAATATTATATCATTGCCTATAAAAGCGGACATTTACAGGAAATGGGCTAAAAAATATCATGATAGTTTTGGGCTTAACACATGTCGCGTTCTTCTCTTTGACGATTACAACCAGATGTAATTGTCAAGATCATAACAGGGTCAGCATAGGCTAAAAATAGATTTTGTGCATCAACACACACACACAGAAATTAACCTTGACCTTGAACAAAAGTGGGTACCAGATAAAGACCCCAAAAATCATGTTACAACACATTTATCGCTTCCTTTATGAAGAAGGCATTTCGTCGACTCAACAAAAGTTCTGTCTGCATAATTAAATCGCATACAGTAGGCAATATCTGAATAAATCATATAAAACATTAACATGTCATCACGTAAATGGAGACATTATTTTCGAAGAAAGTCGGTTATTCTACTCTACAACATCAGGTGAGGTGGGGAGGGGGAAATAGGCAAACAATTTTATGTAGAAAAGACTTGAATAAACGACGTCATAACCAATAAGGAGGTTATTCAGCAGCAGTGGGAAAAAAGAAGCAAATGGAAAGTGAATTACGTATGCACCAAGATTTAAATGACGTTTTTTAATGGTTTTGCAATGTGCATGACAACAATACCCACTCACATATCAAGCTTACGTCAAGAATAAGAACTGTTAATGTATTGTATATTCAGCTGAAACAAGTCTATTATTACAACAAAAGGAACCTTTAATAATGAATGCTACTTTTAAACGAAGATATTAAATGCTTTGAAGTATGTAGCTTTCTTATTACTTACATTACATATACTTCTCACAAATTTGTTTTAGCACCCCTCTGGAAAGGCCACCCATCTTATAAGGCCACTTTCCTGGTGCAGAAAAGGTGGTCGTATAAAAAGGGGACCACTGTATTTAATTTACTGGAAGTATTATGACAGGGCCAGTTGTTAAACATCACGTAACTGGTTGGACAGACACATCACATATAACAGTGGGGTGATAAAATTCAATTTTTAACATCAAACTTCCATAGTTTTATGTATTTGTAATGATTAGAAAAAAAGCTATTTTAATTTTAATGGAGTCAATCATTCAAAACAAAAACTACACAAATATAATGTGGACAAATTATGCCACTATTCACAATAACAACAATTCTAAATGAAATAAAATAATAAATCCTCAACATAACATTTTTGGCTTAAAAGTTAAAGTACTAAATGACTTCTTACCAATATGACTTGGGGTATGAATTGGATACTGGGTGAAACAACCATATTCATACAATAGTCCTACCTGTAAGACCCGACGCTGATATTTATGTTTTGGGCGTCAGGGTCTTGCAGCCTAACTAATGGCGCTGTGTAGTGTGTTTTGATGTCGACTAACATCGTTACAAAAGTAAAATTTTCATGAATATTTCACACAACTGACAACTAAAATAACGACGCTTTTCTACAAAGTAAAGTTATGATGTTTTAGTCAGACTTTACTTACTATGATGCCTTTTCTCTAATAAATTCAAATTTTCACAAAAGAAATGGACCCGTTTTCAAGTTTCTTTGGCATACATTTCAGTTGGCTGGAAAGCGATGAAAACCGAGAATGCCGAAATCGAATAAAATTGAAAAATTAACTTTTAACGAAACGAATACAACATATATTATGCCTATTGGAACTGTAAGCAACGGTTCGTTTTGTTCAAAAAACAGATCCCCAACATGAACCTACTTGAACTTACTTCGGCATACCTTGACTACCGCTGCATTGCAACAAATTCAAATGTACATCGACAGAACGTGAAAATGCATCCATTTGCTAGTGTCATATTTTCATTCCACCAGGATAAAGACAGCACAGTAAGTATATTAATTGCACATAAATTAGTGGAAAAATGTTGATATAGGCTGCCAAGTGTGTGAGATTTTCCTGAAACTTTGATTACTCATTTCGATGTCAACAACATCGGAACACACTATACAAGGCCGTTATTTGGATAGTAAGACATAGCACCCAAACAAAATCAAAATGTGCTATGTCTTACATGTAGGACTAATTCATAGAACTGTTTGGTTTTTTTTCCTTCTTTTTCTCAAGCACAAATGATTCTTACAAAATCTAAACAGAGCTGGAATAGATCTGTGTAATTATGCTGATTTTCTCTCTTGACAAGAGGTCACGGGGTCAATAGGTGTGGCTGACCATTAATTAACCATAGCTCGCTTACTACGAAGATCGTTGTATGTGCAAGAAAACCATACGCGATTTCAACCTCCAGGTCATAAATTCATTGACTACTAAATTAATTACTTGAAAATTGTTAGTCATTACTTAACCAGAATACACACGGAAATAATTTACCATTGACAGACAGGGAAAAGTAACCCGATATATCGGACTTGGACCCCATATAAATACATGTAAACGTGATTATATAGAACACGACAGCTGTTCTTCCCGTTTAACTTTTGGTTCTTAAAGACAAATATACACCGAAACATTGGGAAAAATTGTTTTTGTGTACATTTTGTATAAATCTAGGTACTATCTGGTTTTATTTGCGAATCGTAGATCATTCCTTAGGTCGTGGTCCTAATAACACTTGCCTGATTTCTTTGTCTACCTCAACTGTGGCACGATATTTACATCGCACTTCGGCCATGACCTTGCTGTTTTCAACGTCCTTCACAGATATGTTTGTTTATACACAGCCCTACTTCTCGAAGAAATCCGTTGATCAAGAATACAAATTACTTTTGACCATACAACGAAGAGAAATATGTCGACTGTTTCGTTTACAAGCATTAAGCAATGGCGGCAAACAGTCACACCGATAAAGAAAGACTAATCGGAGAAATCACTCCGCGAAGCAACATTTAGTCAAAAGTAATGGATAACTTAATAAACGCCTCAATTGAATTCGTTCTTCAGAACAAATTCCGATTTAATTGTTTACTTTGATCTACGTTTATGCACCAATTATGTATGGCAAGTTGTTTGAATATAAATTCCTATTTTACATATATCAATACTATTTCACATATATGAAGAAGAACCCAAGCTGTTTTACGTATGTGCAAAGGAGTTGTCTATAATTTAAATAAAGGTTCAAATGGGAAGTGCTCCAACATGTATGCACAGTTTGATATAGCTCATAGTGATGAAAGTATGACACAATGTACCTCATTTTTCTTACAAAACTAAGTACCATAGAGATTCTATGATTTCTTTAGATATTTTACATGTTCTAATTACCGTGTGTATACGTAATTTACATACGCACTGACAGCATCTATTAATTTATAGTAGTGTAGTGGGCCACTATAGGGACATGGGGACTTACCATGCAAAAACGGTCTATCCACTATAGGGACAATGGGAATTTAACATGGGAATTTGAACATGGATGGGTTTGTATAGGGACAAGGGGACTTACCATTACAAACAGGGTATATACACTATGGGGACAATGGGAATTGAACAAGGGGAATTTGAACATGGATGGGCTTGTATAGGGTCAAGGGAAATTGAACATGGATGGGCTTGTATAGGGACAATGGGAATTGAACATGGATGGGACTGTCTAGGGACAATGGCAATTGAACATGGGAATATATCGTGGGCCTGTATAGCGTCAAGGGAAATTGAACATGGAAGATGGAGAGAACACAGACAAGAGACAAACACTGATTGGACGTGTGGTGACTGAATTTTGTAACGCGTGTTTGGATTGGTCAACCAAATCAATCCGTTTCGATCCTCCCTTCCGCTATAAATAGCCTCAGTCCATTGCATTCCTTCACCTGTTCTCGTCACCATCATGTGGACATAGTAGAATGTTCTGTTCTCATATCGTCAATGCTGTTCCGTACGGACTTACCCATGTATGTCAGATCATCGTGGGTCATTGTCAAGTGGACGGATACAGGCGTTTGGAAAAGAAGAATTTATGTAGAGAGACAAGGCTGTTTAAAGAGAGTGATGATCTACGGACCGGAAGTCAGACAAAGTTTGAGGAAAAGAAGAAGACCAATGCCATGTCCTCTATGTTAACGGAAGGATGTTAACATAAAGCCAAAGACCCTTTTCAGGCCCCCTCATAGGTCTCGAAAAGACATGACTTTCTTGCCTAACCCCCAAACATTGTTGTATCAGTGTTTGTCTCTTGTCTGTGTTATCTCCATCTTCTATGTTCAATTTCCCATGACGCTATACAGGCCCACGATATATTCCCATGTTCAGTTCCCATTATCCCTAGACAGTTACACACGAGAAGCTACTGGCAAGCTTTCTCATGTACCCACATTGGCCGAGCCCGACAATGGAACCCACGCAGAGGTAAGATAGCAGTAATCCTTAACGATGACCGCCTTAGACCATTCTGGGCCCCAGTAGTAGTAGTAGTAGCAGTAATAGTAGTAGTAGTAGCAGTGGTAGTTTGCTGTTTAAGGGTTCAGCGTGTTTGTCCTATTGACAGTGTATTTTGTCTTAGTTTAAAAAATATATAATGGTGAATTCTGTATAAATGTCAAAGCAGATGTTCTCAGATCCATGAATTTATGATGTTTTTCCGCCACGTTTCTTTCACAAAACAGTGCATCTGTGAATGGTTTCCTGTTCTGCGTTAGATTTGTTGCTATCTCCACATTAACAGTGATGTTTGATGCTATTTGGATTTTTAACGTAGCTTTAACAAATTTCCAGTCATATCGCTACGACGTCTACTGTGTGGCAATTTATAATGATGTCAAGCACTGGGGCATCATGCCGCAGACATGTAGCATGATGTCCCACCCAGTCACATTATCCTGACACCAGGCCAACTTGTCATGACACTAACCTATTAATGCTGAACACACTGCAGACGTTGTAGCGATATCACTGAAAATGCGTTACAGCTGCATTAAATATCCAAACAGCACACACACACACACACACACAAACTACAACGAAAACGGGTAATATCATGTAGGTAAGGTAGGGCGCCTACTGTAAGTTCTCTTGTATGTTACGGTAGACCCTGTTCGAACGGTCATTGCCGGATTTTAGTTTAGAATTTATATAATTAACACTTCAATGTTTAAGAGTTGAGTGCTGTTTTTATTGATCAAAATTAGATATTTTATTATTTTAAATATGATAACCATACAAGTTATAGGACACACGGCACTAATCGTATGGAAAAATGGGAACCAGCCTATAAAATAGAGTATATACGGGTTAGTTGGCCAGAATTGGTTAATAATATATGTTATGTTTTAGGAAAAATAATCTTCTGAGAACTTATCATAGCTGTAAGTGATAAAAGAGAGACATTTTGTTGATGGAATTTCAGTCCTTTAACAGTCTTGAGTTTGGAAAACTCATTGCTAAAATTAGCACCCGACTCTTTGGTGTGGAATTGGAAGCACATGTTTCAAACACATGCAAGTCCAGAAAATGCTGCAGCTCATATCCTTTCCTCTACACAGAAGCTGACATCCAGGTTTCATCCAAACTGAAAGATATTGGTTTGCTCATGAGTACTCAAAAATTTGAAGTTAATTAATTTTTAATATCATGGTGTTCGCATAGGTTTACAATGGGAACTGAATTAGTACCAGAGTCCTCTGCGCGTGTCCTGAAGAGTAGGGGATAAGAACTATGTTCTTACTGGTATCACGGTACCAATTGTTTTTCCATATACCTCAATGCTAGTGTTTTGTGAAGTAAATATACTTTCTATCCTACCTCAGCATGCATGTCACACACTTTCATAGAGAACAATGCTAGATTGTCGATTTGACAAGGACAAAACCAGGTACTCCAGTGCATTTAAGAAAGATAACTCTGCTGGAACTAGACAGGGATAAGAGTTATCTAGTCACAACAGACACAGTTTCAGCCATGTGTACCACATTTAAAAAAATCATAAAAAATACAAAATATGATTTAGATCGGAATTAACATAGTCTCACATATTGCCAAGAGGCTTAACTTTTTTTATTTAAGCCTAACAGAAAATACAACTCTTACATAATGCACCAATCACAGCTAGTGTTGTTCTTTATTTCTGAATGCAATGTACCTACACCTTATACTCCGCCCACCTGGACTTGCGCAATTGGTACCGTTATGGTGGCGCTCTATAGTTTCGTATTTTGCAAAAGGAGGATTTTAAAGAAAAAGAATTTCCCCGGCTTTCCTCACTGGTTATACTGGCTATTTAAAACAAAAGACCTTGTACATCTTAGGTATAATTCAAACAACCTTTAATTCCCTTTATTTTGGTATGTGATTGATGGGTGTAATATGGGTTATAGAGTATACAGCTTGGCCTTACTCCAGATATGCATCTTTCAAAACAATGCTAGCTCCACTTGGTCATTTTCACTTCCTGAACTTCATAGGTAAATTGTATAAAAAAGAACCGATAATATTTTAAAAATTTTATACATTTTATTTATTTGGATAATTCATTCACTGCACTTTCAGAAGTTGGTATTGTCTAGTCTGGCAAATTCATTTTCCCTATTTTAATAGCTGCTGTGGATGGTGTACTTGACTAATTCAGGCTGATTTTTTTAGCACAAGGGAGCATTTATTTTAGTTAGCAGTGTGTTTAAATCGTGTACAATTTCCAAAAGTACAATATCCAAAGAAATATCATCCAAATTATATTAATGTAGCATAGATGTATGTCACCATTCTCTCCACTGTGCATGTTTTAAATGCAAACAACTTCACCTTACATACGTCATTCTCTCAAAAGTACATAATAACTGGTGACCGCCCCTATATCTACTTTGCCAAAGAACACAGTTACGTCCCCTGAAACAATGAACGCGATAACATTCGTACTTCCTTCCATTTACAGTATAATATAGGTGGAAGTATGACAGTGAGTCAGTTTCGTACCCTGACAAGGGCAGGTTACATTAAAGATGAGGACCTTGTCGCATAAATTGCCACCTTACTTGAGTTTCTGGTATGATAAGCTGCGGTGCGATGGGGGGGGGGGGGGGGAGAGATGTCCCCCGGGGCTAGGCTAAGCTGGTGGGCGCCGTCTGTTTTCTTTTAATTTTGCAGCTTGAATTTTGATAGTATTTCACCACACATTTCTGTAACGGGACAGTTTTTCTTTTACAGAACTAAAACTGTGTGTGTGTGCGGGGGGGGAGGTGCTTGTTGCTTATAATTTAAGTATCAGTCATGTACTATAAAATATGATACTAATAATTAAATAGTAGGCAACGATAGGAGCCCCTGTGAGGCAAATGACTAAACTGTTGCTGTAATAGGGGCGCCACTAACGAAACATGGGCCTCGGGCACTTGGAACCCTTGTGTTGTCGAAACATTTCCTCTTCTCTGTTTCCTGTCGGTGTTCTTTGACCTATTATTCACCAGTAGTCCGTTCTTGATCAGTTTGGTGATGGTATTATTGCACTGAGTTTACAGTGGACCAACAAGTTATCAGCTTTTATTATTATTATTATTATTATTATTATTGTTTACAGTGGACCAACAAGTTATCAGCCTTTATTATTATTATTATTATTATTACTGGGATAATGATATTCTTGTTCTGCATTTCCTCAGTACAGTGGACCAACAAGTTATCGGCCTTTTGTTATTATTATTATTATTATTACTGGGATAATGATATTCTTGTTCTACGTTTCCTCGGACAAACTTAGTGTTAGACCAATTATTATTATTATTATTTATTTGACATATCTGGTGGCGAAAAACAACAATTGTTGGTCTTGACGTTACATGCTGTCTAAGATAGTGTTAACTCTGGAGAGGTGGGGTGTGTGTTTGTACCTTCTATTCCAGTGCTATCCAACTGTTTTGACACCATAGGCCACTGAAAAATGTATTTCTTGAAGCAGAGGGCCGCAGCAGAAAACTGAAAAGCAACGACTATATAGCTGCTTGAGCTTTGGCGGCCAATTTAAAATCAGCCCGCTGGCCCCATGTGGCCCACGGGTTGGACAGTACTGTTCTATTCAATAAAGACAAATGCTGATATTGTATTTACATTTGGTTATGGATGTTTTTGTTGTTGCTTGTAGATACTAAAGATAGGTTTGATGTTAGTGCTAAAAGAATGTTTTGCTTGTACACTGGATGAACAAAGACTTCATTATACAGAGACGGTCTTGAGTGGCCAAATGGTCTAAAGCACTCACCTTTACTGATCACTGCTATCACACATGTCAGCATAGGTTCAAGTCTTGGCTCGGACAGTATGGGTATGTGAGAAAGCTTGCATGTAGCTTAAGATGGGTTGGTGGTTCTTACAGGGTTTTTTCTATGTTCTTTCACTGTCAGTTATATTTACTGAAAAATGACACATAATAACTATTGTATAGAGGCTACATGGGGTTAGGGTCATGGGGTTCGGGTTAGGGCATGGAGATATTTTATATTAGATTTTGATTAATTCTCTTCAAAATATAATCCAGAGTCAAAATCCCTCAATAGACAAAGACAGGCCCATTGGGGGTTGACACCTATTGTGTGCTTTCTGTCAAGTTTTCATCCCAACTTGTTTTGTTTCTTTCCTTCACTGCCTGACCATCACTAATGCCATATTTTCTTTCTTTTTCACAGTCTGATACATAGGTGAACAGTGTGGTGGTATACAGTAAGTTGTTTTTTTTTAATAGTAATAAAGTGAAAACAGGGTGTTAGGAGTTATTTCCATTATTGCAGACAGATTTTTACAACATGAACTATTATTAAGTTTTGTCATAGATGTAAATGTGATATTTACAATTGTTTCAAATATGATATCATTATTTCTAAGGTAGCTTGAACAGTTGAAAACTGCATTTACAAAGACAAAACTCCTGTTTTGCATCAGATATTGATGTTTTGTACACAAATAAAATAATGCAATAATGTTTATCTTGCATTGCCAATTTAGTAGTGAAGTATTTTAAACTGAGTGCCATTCACCTTTGTAAAATATTGAAATAGTAAATTTTATTTTGAGAATGATACAAATACTAACACACTGAAAATAATCATAAACACGAGGCACATTTTGTTTGATGAAAATATATTGGCCTGAGATTTATTTCAAATTAATCTTTATACTTGTGTGTGAAAAAAATGAAAATGGAATCCTGTACCATTCGCAAAATTGAATTCAATACAGTATCATGTCTGAAAATCGTCTGGACCTTATGTTTTCTTTATTGTAAACAATGAATAGTATTTTGGTTAAAAACCTAACTTTGATTAAAGCTCATATGCATTTTGTTCAGATTTTAGCCAGAAATTTACGCAAATTGTTCAAATTGATTGGTGCAGAGACTATTAGACCCTTAACATAAGAACTAGTTTATTTAAATTTACAAGCTGAAAATCAGCGTTTTACATTCTTTTACTACTTTTGGAATAACTGCTTATATAACAGCGTTCTTTTGCATACCAGGGCCCAGCAACATGGAATGAATTGCCCACTGAACTTAGACACAAAGACACAGTGATCACATTCAAGAGGGCTGTCAAAACTCACTTATTTCGACTGCAAGAACAAACTTAAAGACCTAATAATGTTTCCTACCTGAAATATTCTCAGCATGTTTTTTATTTTTTAATGTTTTTCTAATTTTGTGTTGTTTGTTTTTGTAATAATATTATTATGTTTGTTATCTTATAGGTATTGTCTAATGTTGTAAAGCGCTTAGAGCTTCTAAAGATTAGGCGCTATACAAAGTCCTCATTATTATTATTATTATTATTATGATTATTATTATATATATTTTACTAAACATCAAAAAATTTCTTCCTCAAGTTGTGATTTTTGAATATTATCATATTGTCCTGTTTGCTTAGAAACAATGATTGTTTGCTCTACAGTACATTCAGCATACACCAGGGACTAAAATAGTCATAAAATCTTGTACTTGAGGAGTCTTGCCTTATTTCTGGGACATTTCATGGATTTTCTCAAAATATTCCTCAGCTCCTTATTTCAGGATTAAAAAGTTTCCAGGTGTTAAATTTTTAAAGTGAAAAGTGGATTTATGTATTTATCTTGTCTTGAGAAAAATATTTCAAATATTTGAAGCATCGTAAGCAAGATAATCAAAAATCGCAGTTTGAGGAGATATTTGGGAAATGTTTTTGCAATTCGGGGATTGGAAAGTGAGGTGTTTGTCACATTTCCAGCAGTGGCAACAAGTTGGTCTCTACTACCATTTTGTTGATGGTTCTTGTTGTTTTACACTTGTTGTACAACCACTCCGGTGGCCTAGTGGTTAGAGCATCCGCCTCGGATGCGGGAGGTCGTGGGTTTGATCCCAGGCCGAGTCATTACCAAAGACTTACAAAAATGGTACAAACAGCTGCCTCGCTTGGTGCTCAGCATTATGAGGTTAGTGTTAGGACTGGTTGTCCCGGTGTCAGGATAATGTGTCTGGGTGGGACATCAGTGCTAGACGTCACTCCAAACTGTCACACTGCAGACATCGTAGCGATATGACTGAAAAACTGTTAAAGCTACGTTAAAAATTCAAATCACACACACACACACACACACACACTTTTTGTACATCCATCCTTCTATCCAGCCAAAACAACTTTGTTACATGTGTGTATTTAGGTCTGTTTCTCAAGCTTCATTGGTCTGCTTTAATAATTTTGTGTGTAAATGGAATAAGGTCAGTAGACCACCTTCTATAAAAAAGTGGGTCACTGGGACTTTTATTAAATTTTCCATCAAGGTTACTTTGGGCACACAAGCATGCCGTTTTGTTTGTAGATGGATCTAAGTGTCTTGGTATAGGTTAGCAAAGCTAAAGTAAAGTTTGAAAATAGATGAAATATTATTGTAAATGGACCATGCCAATATTCTCAATCCAGGACAATTGCTGGTACACACATGAAGGCACACATTTTACCCGTTTTCATAACAAAGGAGGCTTACCATGTCTTTTTATTTACATCATTTTTTTCTCTATGTGGACCAACAAATATAATGTTGCTTATCCATAATTTGGGTCACAGTAACCAGTACTTCATGCTTCTGTGACTAGTGAGTTCTGCCATCATGCAAAATGAGTTCTGCCATCATGCAGTTATTTGGTGTGTATTATTAGCCACTGAGTCAATAAACTTTGTTGGCATACAAATGTTAGTGAATGCAACACCATGCCATCAAATATTAATTACTGTGACCTGTATTTAATACTTAAATGGTTTCTGTTATATTTCGTATTTAGGTCATTGTCAAATGCACATTTGACAGCTGGGATGAACTTGATTTTACATTACTTTTTGCAGTGGTGGAAAACAATTTTTGGGGACTACAGGGACTGTCAAACAGTCCACATCAATGTAAAATTGTGTTTCTATTTTGAAAGTCAATGAATATATGTACCATAGTGTAGCGTGTCATCTTGTTGGTTGAATTGGTTTATTATTTGATTGGGGCTTGACAGCATATTAACACATGCAAAATTATATTGTGCTGAAGCATTTGGAGTAAACTACCTTTCCCAGAGACATCCTATGGCAGCTGGTCAGGTTTGGACTTGGTAGGATTCAAACCTGCAGACTCTTGGTCTCAAATCTAGCATGCTAGTCACTGGACCAATTCAACTCCCTTGTGTTCTGTGGAACCTTGTTTCTTCATTGTTTACCCTTGTGTTTCATGGAACCATGTTTCTTCATTGTGGTTACCTGTCTGTTCCAGACCAATCCAGTGGTCTAGTGGTTAGAGCATCTGCCTCGGATGCTGGAGGTCATGGGTTGTTTCCCTGGCCGAGTCATTCCAAAGACTTACAAAAATGGTACTAACAGCTGCCTTGCTTGGCGCTCAGCATTAAGAGGTTAGTGTTAGGACTGTTAGTACTGGTTGGCCTGTTGTCAGGATAATGTGACTGGGTGGGACATCATGCTAAATGTTTGCAGCATGATGTCCCAGTGCTAGACATCACTATAAACTGCCACACTGCAGATATCATAGCGATACGACTGAAAAATTGTTAAAGCTACGTTAAAAATCCAAATCACACACACGCACACCGGTCTGTTACATGGAACCTTACTTCTTTGTTATGTTTACCCTAATATTCCATGAAACTTAATTTATTATATTTAACCTTGTTATGGTAAATTTTCTTATTATTTCATTGTATGCTTGTTTCATGTATTCTTCCTAATTTTTTCCATTTCAGAGCAGATGTTCCATCCACATTCCTGATTTACTCTCTCCCACTGAAACATGGCTTCAGATGTTATGGGCATGAGTGTGGGTACTGTGTTGCTTGTCATTTTCTTCATCATACTGTTAACATACTGTGTTGTTGGTGAGTATATTGTACCATTCAGTTGTGATTTTTGTTGAACCACAGGGATTTTCTTTTACCCTTAGAGAGATTTCCTCACTCTGTGACATCTGTGAAACTGCATTTTCAGTCCTCCAGTATTTTGAAGCTGGACTTGAATAACAGGGCAATTTTAGGCAAGCAATTCTAGAGCAAGTTCAGGATGGAGCAGCAAGGTACACATGGCCATTAAGGTGTCTCTGAAAGTCATTGAGAAATAAACACCTCATTTTAAGGCCTTGAAAGTCATTGACTTTTCACCTAGGTCATTGAAAGTTTATGAATTTGAGAGAATTCGCTTAAAAATAAAATACGATAGAAAATGTACTGTAATTTATTTACTGTTATGTGAGCAGGGATCGTCCTGGGCTTCGCCAATGTCGCAAATTGCGATTTTTTTCCCTTATTGGCGACACAAATATCCCATCTGGCGATTTTTTTTGGCGACATACTTTTTGGTTATTTAATTTGTACATACAATCATGGATTTGGACTGGATAAATTAAAAGGAAGAACGAAAGGAAGCCACAAACTTGACTAAGCAATGCATTGGAATCAATCTGTTACACAAATGATCCTTTGTTCGTATTGACGACCCCATCTTTACAGTGCATTGTTACATCATAATCTGCTTATGCTGACATCTGGGCTGAGTACTGTATGCTGCGATAGTCAATCAAGCTACCGTACTATACCTACAACTGACCGACTTCTGAAGACGCGAATAGAACAGATACAATTAATTGTATGGCTAATCCTTCTGTGTGTTTTTTTGTGGTTTTTTTACATATACCAATACAATAGTTTCGCTGAACCTTTATAGAAAACTGATAACGTTTGAAGTACCCACTACGTATAAATACAAAGCAAATGGAAAAAATCTCAATCATAATTATATCTGTCGCCAGTGCAGCATTTTACTCATTGATCTTTTCCTTTTGCCATCAATTCCGTGTTATGGCTGCAGAGACTTAAACTCCACAACAAGAAATAGCACAAAAAAACAGTTTTGCATAATTAATAATAATTATTTATTTCTCAAAATACAGGAGTGAAAGAATCCCTAAATTGGGTGTGAATTTATGCTTATATATACGGTCCAATATTGCCAGGTGTTGACTCGTGTAAGTTTCATTCGCGGGAATGGAGATCCTATTTTACTTGTCGAGAAAATTTATACAGCATTCATTGATCATTCTTGGGATTTAGGAAGAAATTCACTACAAGTTTTGTGAAGCTAGCCATAAAGGGGTGGGGGTGGGGTGGGGCTGCTGAGAGACTACTGGTGTCACCTGTCAGCACTGTAGACTGTGAATGTGGATTCAGTAAGATGAACCTCATAAAAACTGACATCAGAAATAAGCTGTGCATCTCATCTCTCGAGAATTTAATGAGAATCAGCATGTACAGATGTGAAAAATTAGACTTTGAAACTGCATTCAACAAGTGGGCAGTCCTAAAATCGCGACAGATCTTCATGTAACACTTTGTAACATTTTGTTAACGCTTGTTGTAATTAAAGTATTAACTAACCCATCTTTTGTAATTTTCATTGCCTGTTACATTAATAGACTAAATTAGCACTTGGAAAAATGTACACTACTTGTTTTGGCGACACTTTTTGTAAATTGGCGACAAAATATTGAGGTTGGCGATTTTTTTGGCGACAGCTTTTTAAAAGCCAGGACCATCCCTGTGTGAGGATTGGAAATATACACCACTCCCTTGATAACTCATGCCCTGATAACCCGCAAACCCATTTATAATGCGAGGTCAGTCAAGATCCCATATTTGTTTTATATAGAAAGTACCACAGATTTGACCCCAATTTGTTGAACATGAAGAAAATCATGATCAAAATTGGTAATTTCAACCTTGATATATTGCTCATTTTATTGTTAAAAACAGATGATATGATCTAGAAATTTGAATCAACATTATGAAATGATCAAATTTTAATACCACAGAATGTCTTTTTTAAAATTTCTTTCCAAACAACATTCTTGGTTCAGCATAAATAATGGTATGTATTGAAATTTTGATCAAAGAAAATGTCACTAATACTTACTTGAGGCAGCACTATAATAAATAAATACCAATTAAATATGTTTTTTATCAAGCAGAATGCGTGTTTTAGTTACATCGTTTAGTTCAGTTTAAGTGTAAAGATCACAAATTCAATGTGCCCTGTTGTATTCAAATGTGAATTATGTCAATTTTCCATAATAGCTATGTCTACCAGAACCTAATTAAGTGTCGATGGTGTTTTGATACCTAATTTGCGTAAGTATTTTTGTATTGTTGCATTGAATTTTAAGCTGACCTTATTGTATTACCACGTTAGTTAGACTTTTGCATCGAATAAAGGGGGTGGAATAAATGAAAAGTTAAAAGGCATGCAAATCCAATCCAAGAGTTAGCAGCATGGTCGAGTGTCAGGTCAACTCATTTCAAGTGATCAATTGCAGACCTGCCAACCCTACTGAACAAATTGGGAGAATACCGATTTTTGGACTTATCTCCCGATTCCCCGATTTTTAAGAAAAAAATCCCAACTTTCAACTCCAAGAGAAGTAAAAAATCCATATTTTTTTAAATACAAAAACATCATTTTCCGTTTCCCTGTTCTGTATCTAGTTTTTCTTTGTCTGGGATGTTTTTTTAGTACTTTACCAGCTCCGGCTTGATTTTCGGTTTTCAAAGAGATTGTCTGAATAATAAATTAACTAAAGTATTAGAATTGGATATTGTGGGAGAATCATTGAACTAATATATAAATACAGGGATAATTTAGGAATATGGGATAGAGGGAAGAACACTTATGCTATATTAAATGATATGGCCTCCCAGGAGAAACAAGATAGAATTTTTCTATCCAAATCTAAACTGGCCGGGCCCTTTTGGAAAAATTTGGCAGGTATAGGATCGGCCTTCATACAGGGCAGGCTCTTCCTATAACTGCACGGTAAATGGCTGACAGATGAGGCTGCCTTCAAGAGGCATATTGTAAGTGTTATACCACATTGTAGATTATGGGCAATCATTTGAATTCAAAGGATCACTTAATACTCATAGAACCTAAAATAAATATAGAAAGACAGGAGTTAAAGAATACAATTTTAAATAAATACGGTATACTAGAAGATAAGCAATTTCTGTTTATAAATAATATTAATGACAGGAAGATTTATAATGAATTAATAAATTATATTAACTCCATAATGAAGATAGTAAGGGAAGACTTTAAAATCAAATAATATCCACCTTCAAAGCAATTTAAATAATAGTATACCATAACCCTTTACATCATGCAAGCGCCTTTGGACACCTCTACTTTATTCTCCTGCAAGCGCCTTTTGATGCTCTACCTTATTCACATATAAGCGCCTTTAGATGCCTGATGTAAACATAAGCCATTTTGAGGTGGTTTTCATAGTGCCACCTTAAGGGAAAACCCCCTATTAGATAGTACGTTCATTGCTGTGAATGACCATTATGTCAGATCACATGGTTGCTGTTTAAGATCTGGTTGAAATCTGCTATTTAAAGTAACTGGGTCATATTCTCCACTCTCAAAAATGGGGGCAGTGGATTTTGTTCAGTACTTACCTGAGTTTTCACAATTAGAACCACAACTATGAAAGCTTCAGTAATTTGAGTAAAGGCTCTGATATTGATGTAGGCAGAAATTAGTTTGTATAAATTATCAAATTCAGTTGTAGGGATGTAAATGCAGACAAAAATTTGTAAATTTAGATGAGAAATGGCAGCGACATTTGGTCTCATGGCTTCAGTGACTTGATGGTGAATGAGTTCCCCCTTGTGGACCCCCTTGCGTGCAAGTTATTGAGGGAGTTGTGTAGTTTGATTTTGAATCATCTGCTAGCCATTCTGCCATTATCGCTCCGGTGGCCTAGTGGTTAGAGCATCTGCCTCGGATGCGGGAGGTCGTGGGTTCGATCCCCGGCCGAATCATACCAAAGACTTACAAAAATGGTACTAACAGCTGCCTCACTTGGCGCTCAGCAATAAGAGGTTAGTGTTAGGACTGGTCAGCCTGGTGTCAGGATAATGTGACTGGGTGGAACATCATGCTACATGTCTGCGGCATGATGCCCCAGTGCTAGGCATCACTATAAACTGTCACACTGCAGACATCGTAGCAATATGACTGAAACATTGTTAAAGCTACGTTAAAAATCCATATCACACTTCTGCCATTATCAGAATCCATGGGAGGTAATCAGACATGTGCATGGTATCCCTTTCAGATGATGTACTTAATACATGCACACTCTTTCACTTCCACATGTTTCTGCCAAGCAAGAACAGTTCATTAGCAACAGAGTCCTTTTAACAAGTGATCATCTTGAAGTGCAGGAGTGCACACTCAGGAATAGTTCACTGCATGGCCAGGACTTCATTATGTGACTGAGAAAAGATGTGACTTTGAAGCGCAGAATGCTTTGCATTGCATAGTGTGCAAGAAAAATATAAATATTGCAGGGATGGACATGAAGTAGACATGCAAAAGGAAAGAAATAATTGGAACTAATGAAAACAAATGAGCATGTTGTTACTATGTCAGCTCTCACCGAGTCATTACAAACAACATAATTAATTCTTTGTCATTACTGTTGTTTTCATCAGTCAGTGTCAACTATGTCATTGGGTTCAACAAATTCAACAGCTGATAGCGAGGGCTACAGTTTCTGTGGCAGGTTTCAAGGAAAGCAATGATATGTTGAATGCTGAAATGTGGATGTCTGCAGCTTTCTCCAGGCAACAGACAAACTGACAGGTGAAACAAAAGAGAAAGGGACAATCACACTAATGTCACCAGATGAAATGAAAAAGAAAAAGATCATGTGAAAGCACTAGAGTTGTAGCTTTAGGACAAAGTGCAGCAGTGAAAGAGCAGTGTTTAATATTTGAGTCCAGTTACAATGATTTTATTTAAATGAATAAAATTGAAAATCTGAATACAAAGTATCACTAGCAAGAAATGTTTAGCAAGCAAATTATTGGCATATTAGAATTTCAGCTATTGAAAAGTTAGCTTGCTAGCATCAACTTTGAGTCCTAATACTGAATGATTTTGTGCAGTACAGTGAAACGATTGATAGTATCCTCTATAAATTTGTTTTAAGGCCCAATAAATATGCACCAGATACTATATTCCCATACTCTAAAAGATCTCAGTATACCCCTTATTTTATAAAATGGGTATGGTAATGAGTCCATTAAATTGCTTTAAATTTAATTTATCATTGCTGATGAATCTATTTCACATTATTTGAGTTCTTCATTAATGAGATGCAATTATAATGTGATTTCACATCATTAAATACTCTAATGGCAAGTTTTAGTGCACTTTCATGACAAAGCCTTTTTGGGACACCCCTTTGTTTAAGGCTCCCTTGAATAGCACTATAAAGAGGGAGCACTGTGCTAAGGTGTATTTTATCAAAACTGTACCATAATAGTGAAAAAAGTACAAAATTAATAGGGTGTTTTATAATTGCACAGTTCACAAATCATTTAATACAATCAAAATGAAATAGGTAGGTACCATAGAAGAACAATAGAAGAATTGTATGTGTAGGTAATCTAATTGGATCCAAGACCATAAGTACATCATCAGAAGGGCTGTGATATACAGAGATAGTTTTTAAAGAGGGAACACTATATTTTGGCAGAGGTCCATTATGGTGTCCTTATTTATTAATTGCTCATTGCAAATAAGCCAGATTAAGCTCTGAGGGAAATATTATCAAGACTATCAAAACATAGGTGTAAACCAGTAAGAATTATTCAACACATTCATGGTCATCATTTACTTATTAGTTTAATCAAATTAATATATTTGACAAATATGCTTTTAAAAGTTTGCTTTTTAATTTTAACAGGAGTACTGTTTAACAAGGCAGTAAATGGAGGGTGTGGTATGGAACTGATTCCAAATGCCATGTTTTGGATGTCTCTACCAGGTCATATTAAAGATGGCTGTTTGTTCTTCATTGGCCTCTTTTGTAGAAATAGAGCAGAGACTACAATATATAGACAGTTATGACAACAGCTGCATAACAACATTTTTACGTACTGATCATTGACACATCCACAGGTATATAATCAGTCTTAATTACATGGTATGGGAGCCAAAAAAACCAAAGAACTAACTTTGAGTTAGCTGTTTAATTTTTGACTCCATTTCTGGAATGTTTCTTGCATTTTCATTGGTCAAAGTGTGTCACATGGGACTGAAACTTTGTCAGTAGAAAAAATACCTGGCCTGCAGACATATCATTTCCTTGCAGGTCACTAATAAACCTTGTATGGAATGATACAAAGTTATTTGGGAACTTGCTAGGTGAGGTGCTTGTGCCAAGCCCAGGTAAATTTTCTGCAAACTTGGTATAATTTTACACTTAGTCACAAACCATGCAACCAGTATACTCCACTGAAAACTTTAATGATCTCGTTGCACATTTGTTTTAGAAATTTGCATGTTCAAGCATGGCCAAGTAACAATGAGGAACATCAAGGCAAAATAATGTCATTGATGATATTGTAACTCACTGACCTGATATCTTTCTTACTGCCCCTGTATGGTCACATGTCAGGTGCTCACATGATTCACTTTAGCCAATGAGAACACAAGAAATGAACCAGAAGTGGGGTAACTAATAATTCCTGAATCCTGACATTAGCATCTGAGCATCAATAGCACAACTTGTGTCAAACCTGCTGTAGTCATGATGTATGGTACAAAAACCATGTCTTAATTCAGTTAAACTTTTTCAGTTAAAAAGCTTGCCATCAAAATTAAATTTTTTGAGCCAATTTAAGATTTGTATTCAAGACTTTGAATGTGATACACACCATCTCCCTTTAATTATATACAAGCCAAATTTTTAGGTGTTCATGACATTTAATATCCTATTTAATGCTTAATGAGTGTAAAGACAGTAACGGGTATAAATTTGGTATGCAGTATTTTGGATTGGGATTATCTGGTGTAACAAAAGTTGCACAGCAACACAAGTTTGTTGCATGGCCAGTACATCAAAGGCTTTGACAGACACATTCTCTGAGTGACTGGATGGAGTTCTCCAAATCTATTAGGGACTGATCACTTAATTTTTAGGTAGTGTGCAGTGATGGCTGGGATGTTTTGGGGAAAAAATAGTCTTGCATTTACTTATAGCAGAAACAAAACTATTATATCCATTATATAAGTTGAAAAAATAAATTATCTTGAAATAAAAAGTATCTTGGCTTGAAAGAAAATCTCCCTCCCCATTAAATGGCCAACCCATTATATCAGTTGGTATTTGATTTATTTATCCATTAAACTGCCAAATAAACACCATGATAAAGTAAAATTTAAACAAGACTATTTTACAGATTGCCTTTGTTGGTCAATCAATGAAAATGTTGCAGGCTTAGTCCAGAATAGGTCTAGTTTGCAGACGACCACTAGAGGTGTCATAAACTAGCCATGTTTGGTCCTTATATTTTCCCAACTGTTAAAACTCTCTATTGGCACAAAACACAAGACAAAAAAAACCCATATAATTAAATGATTGCCTTGGGGCCTGTACTGTAGACCTCATGCCAGTCCTTTGCACCACATGGTTTGTGTTGTACTATACCAACACACTATCTTTTGAACCAAATTTGTGAAATATAAGCCTGATTTAAAAAAAAACATAACTTCTGTTAGAGTCCATGAAGACTTATTTGGGACTTGATTGAATCAAACTTTTTTTCACCATCCAGTTTTACTGGAAATGTATATTTGAAGGTAGTTAGTCGGCATGTTGTCAAACAATAATTATTTTTAAAACAGTGCAAGGGGGCCACAGGTGGTCAAATGGTCTAAGGCACTCACACTTACAGACTACTGACATCTTGCTTCTGTATCAGTGGGTTCAAGCCTTGGGCTCAGCTAATGTGGATATGTGAGCATGGCTGAAGCTTCCCATGGGTCAGTGGTTCTTCCTGGGGTTTTGCTTTCACCAAATATACTGACTGCCATATATAACCTATCATGTGCTGAAAAATGCTGTTACCCCAATAGCATCAACAACAAAACAGTGGAATAAAATACAGCTAATAGTTGTCTGAAATGAAAATGATTTTTATTCTTTTTAGTACTAACTTTGAGAGGACACGAGTTAATTGTGGCAATGAAACATTATCTGGAACATTTAGTGTTTCTTTTTTGTCACAACTTCTCACTGAATGTTTTAATATTTCACAAATACATAGATGCCATGTTTAATTTTCTCTTTGCATCAATGGCAGAAGATGAAATCCTGAAGAAATCACTAAAAGTTGATGTAGGGAAAATGGTTTTGAAAGTCAGCATTTTTCTTTTTTCAGCATAAAGTTTGGCAGCCTGTGTTAAAATTTACTTGCCCACCAATGCTTTTTGGTTGTCCAGGCTAGATAGGCTATGGAATTTCTCATTTCCTGTGTGTGCAATATATACATTACATGTATATTTTGCAAATTTTCAGGTTTAGAGTGAGCATTGTATGTATGAGAACATTATCATTCATCAAACATATGTGATAATTAATTTCAATGATTAAAAATACAATTTGCATTTTTTTAAAAATCTCCATTATCAGCAGATTGGCATTGATATTTATTATATCAAAGGCAGTCATATGCATTAGAACTGCATGTAAAAGTAGAGTCATTACCACCAGATACTAAAAACTGTAACAGTAGATGAATTACCACCACACACACACACACACATATATACATATATATATATCTTAAAAATTACATGGCTTTTAAAGTGTTGATATAAAGCAATTTGATATATCAGTACTATTGGTATATCAAATTGTGATCTGCCCATGGCACAATAATATGCATGCTGTTGGATCTATTCCTATAGATCAATGATGAATTTCCATTCATTAGTGAGGTATAAAAATAATGATAAAAGGTAATAATAATCCCCATTTTCTAAATAAAATTAACATGGTACACAATTTAATCTCAATCCCTTCTTTTTCCGTTTTCCCCTCCCCTCATGCACAATGGACAAATTATGCAGAAAGCTGGAGTGAGAGAAAAAGAAATTGGGCTGGAAAAAAAAAACATGAAACTTAAATTGCACCAAGTAACCTACAATATCATTCTTCATAACGGTATGTTTACACTTCCCTTGTGACCTATCAAAAGTGTTTATATTAATCAATGATACAAAGTTGCAATTGCCGGTTGACACAGTAGGTAAATGTCTTTTTATGGGGCACACATATGTAATGTATTTAAGGCTTTGTTGACTGTTGTTGTTTCTTAAACCATTATAAATTCCTAAAAATCGATTATTATTAATTAAATGTGAAAATATCCCAAGGCCGCCCCCCTCTCTTTCTCTCTCTCTCCCTTTGTTGACCATCATGTCAAGGACGAAAATCCATGAAAAGATGAGAATAGAGGATTTTCGCTTATATAATATCACAACGTCTCTGGACCTATGAAGAATGATGGTAAATGTTAAGTCAAACTAACCAGAGGAAGAGAGAGCGATTTATGGTTGGTAGTAATGTTAATTAAAGTAGAATAATGACTCAGATCAACTTTAAATATATTATAATATTTTAATTACCTCTTGTTGGTTCGTCGTGTCATTTAGATTCTACTCCACGCTAATTTCCTTGCATCTGTACGTCAATGCATTGATGAGGGTTCAGTATTCAAGAATCAATTTGTTTGTAGGCCTAGTGCTCTACATTCTTCATTAAAACCATCTTCATGTATAAATCATAAGTGTAACTTATATTGATTTAATCAATGTGAATAAAAATAGAAACTCAAAAATGAAAACAATCAACTTGTCAATATGAAAAGGCGATTGCGAATAAACACAAAAAGACAGAACTACATTTTGTAGTGGATACACTCTGCAGGGTTGTGAGTTCATTCACCCAGTTAATACACAATTGCCTCTCGTCAATCTAACTGTTCAAATGGCAAATATATGTAATTGTATATGATATAAATAAAATATATGTATAGTATGTATGCTGTATCAATGATATGCCACTCGTATACATTTTTTATTAAAGTAAACTCCGCAAGCCTCGTTTCCATTTAATGAAAAATTTATACATCTGGTGGTATATCATTGATACTAACAGTGTACATACTATATTATATATATATATATATATATATATATATATATATATATATATATATATATATATATATATATATATATATATATATATATGAAAAACAAAGATTATACATTAGTTGGAAATATATGGCAGTTCGTGTATGTTGTATTTTTAGTCCCTCCCCACATCTTCCTCTCTCTCATATATTTCTGGAAAATACAAGTGCCTTACCAATAATATGTTATTGCTGTATGTTTGATATTGGATGTACCATTATGTATTTTTTTTGTTAACAAGTTATAAAAATAAAATATTTTTCATTGATGTGATATAATTGCACAGATGTACACATATTTTATGGTTCATTGTTTTAAACAATGTGGATGATTCAGTATTGTTGTGTACATGGAAATATGTAACAGAAATTGAGTCTTAGTTAATTGCCACCTTTTTTGGGATCACTTCTTGTCTTATTTTCATATACACACATAAACACACACACACACACACACACACACACACACACACACATATATATATATATATATATATATATATATATATGTATAGACACACACACACTGTATATATTTGACAGAACCTGTATATATGATCAGATCTGTATACAATTATAATAAATGTTTTTATTGCTTACTGTATGTACACACACAAGTCAAGTCTAACTGCAAGCAACAAAGACCATGATCAGCTAATGTATAATCTGCTGGCAGATAAGGGTTTATGTTTGTCCTACTGATTACTGCACACAAACTGCATATGCCCAGATCTATTGGCACATTATGTGACAGCAAGGCTATGTCTATGCAGTTCGACTCGACCTATAAGCGAGTATAAACAGCTAATTGATATGCCTAAATTGTGTTCTCAACAAACCAAAGGATCAAAATGTTTTTGTTTGATTTGATTTTTTTATACTTTACCTTACTTGTGGTGACTACTAATTAGTCAAGATTTTGTTGATTAATACCAGTCAACCCTATACATTCTGGTATAAAGACTTTTACAAGTATCATTTTACTACTGAATATTGAATTGACTACAGTATTTAAAAGTAGTGACTAATGTTTAATGACCACACATACTAAAGATTTATAATTACATGTGACATTTTCTTCCTTTATTTTGGCTAAATTGGGTATTGATATAATACTATTCAAACTGCAGATTTCGGGTGTGCGTAATTGATTATGGTACAATTTAATAATCACTGCCTATATCATAAAATCATCTGAAAATTTGTTAAGAGGTTTTGTATGTTGAAAATGTTTTGTAAATATCATATTGCATCTGCTATGGTTTAATAAGATGTATTTTGTTTCTGTAGAATAACTTAAGGTTTTGACCAAGTATCATGACCAAACTTTGTTATTACTTTGTTGATTTTGGGCTCAACAGTTGCAGATCAAGATCAGAGTGATTATCAAAGAAGACAAATTATTTTTATACCATAACTTTAGTAGTTCAAGACCACATAGCTTGACTAATGTTACTGAAATAGAATACAATTTTCATTTCAGTGCCATTGAACTTTGATGATGGCATGTTTAAATGGGAAGAAAATAAGCTATTAATGTTGAGTAAAACAGTTTAGGATTTTGAACAAAATACATTTTTCACAAATCCCAAAATGCAAGTCATACATCTCAAAAACTGGTAACTAAATTTTCAACTGAGAATTAAGAGCAAGAAATTTAAGTCCCCAAAACAGGGACTCTCTTTACATAAATGTTTACTTTGAATCCTTTTTTATTTTTATCACATATACGTGTTTATCTAGTTTTGTATTGTTAAAAAAACTTTCTCTCTCTCTCTGTACACACACACACACACACACACACACATATTAATGTGTGTATACATAGTTGTATGTGTATAACTAGTCCAACATTTTCGAATATTGATATGCTCATGATTACAGCAATTTTTGTGTGAACATGATGGATATTAACATCCATTGTAGACATGGCAAATAAAATGAATTACATCATATGATGCAATGTACAGATCATTGTAAACCTTTTATATGTTTTTATCTTAAATTGATGGCATAATACATTTTTAATTAAGTACTTATAAATCTCTTTTGATAAATTCCCCATCCAAGTATATAAAATTTAATTTCAATTTTTTTTTCTATAGTAAAGATTTTTTTGCAACTCAGAAGCCCATGGTGGAATCCTGAAACTTTAAACAGTTTGCAAGGACTTCTTGGCTAATAATGATGGGTGAAATACCCTAATACCCATTCACAACTGCTTTTGTGACTAATAACGTGATGAGACCTTGTTTCATTTATCATATGTTATTGATACATCTGAAAATGGAGAATAGTTTCCATCATTTGTTCAGTGTTGTCATTTACAACTTTTCAAAACTTCCAAAACAGATGTGATCCAAATTTGACGGAAAGCATCCTGGCATAGTCTTTCAGATTTTATCAAATGACATCAATCCACCACCAAATATGGCAACTGCTGCAAAAAACAGATAACCCTTTAAAATGGCTTTGTCTCCAAAAGTTTACCAAATTTGACAAGTCTCCTGACATTAAGTCCTCCTAAATGTATACAAATGATGCTGATGTGCTTTCAGAGATAATCACAGTTGCTAAACATATAAAAACCATTATACCATGTTGAACAGAATTTTATCAAACTTGACAGAAAGCATCCTGTACATGCCAGTTTGTTTATCAAAGCAAGGGAAGCAACCTGTGATGAGACTGATTGAAAATCACAGGTCTGGGTTGCACAGAATACAAAATGTTTAAATTTTAGTGACAACAATTTCTGAATGCAGGATGCATAAATTAAAAATAAAACAAAGTTTTATAAGTTAGAAAAATATACACCATGGGGGCTAAAGTAAATAGTCATTAATTTACATATGATGAAAACTTAACATAGAATGATAACAATTAAATAACCTGATGATTTTTTTTGGAAAAGAGTGAAGTATGTGCAATCTTGCTGTATTGTGTCCTTTATCTTTGCACTCATTACATGACAAATACTTACTAAAGACCTTAAGGTGGTATTGCTATATTCAAGTACCTGACATTTTTGTTTTTATGTTATTTCATGTATATGCTTTACTTTTTGACATCTCAGTGCGATTAGTTAAAAATAATTTTAAATTCCACAAATTATTTTGGAATTTTATCTGGTATTTTTTTGCTTTTAATAAAAAAAATACAAAAATAATGATCCTAGTATGTCTTTCTTGTGAAACACTTCCAGATTTAATTTCAGCAAGCATGGAAACCCCCAGTCTTAGCTGATCCAAGCTGATTAATGGTGGGAATTTAACCCACACCTTTATAGTCATAAATCCAGTGTCTGAACCACTAAGTGAGCTGGAATAACCCTGTCAGGGATTTAACTATAGTCCAGGCAATGACTCCAGTGGCCTAATAAGTAATTACACACCCAGCAATCCATGATGACTGCATAAATTAACACCATGGGTGGGTAGTGAACAGTTCTTAAGTTGGGAACCTGGTGGCTAGTCCCCATGGAGTACTGAAAGTCACAGAGGCAAATGCTGGTTGCATGAATCATTTTTCCTTTCAAGAAATTGTATATTAGTTTCGGCAGTGTTTAGACAGCAAGAAATACATCTTATCAGTTGTTTTTTTGGTCAGAAAACATACTAAATGTTTTATTTGTGTGTTCAAAAACAGTTACATGAAAAATGCAAGCTTTGGCAACTAAACCCACATGATATTAGGTTATTCCTTTGGTCATACACTAAGTAATTACACTTTACATGTACATTAATGAATGAAAACTGACATTACTTGCAAGGTTTAATCTATTTTATCCAAATTCCCAAGAAAATACAAGTACATGTATATTAAGAAGCACAACTTCACCTGTGAATCAAAAAAATTTGCCATGTCTTATATTTCATATACATGTGTATATATAATATATATATATATATATATATATATATATATATATATATATATATATATATATATATATAAATAAAGAGAATTTATGATGCCAATATCAAAGAGACAAATGAGCAACTAGCTTTTCTTTCTACTCCATAGTTTTAATTTTCAATCGTAAACTAAAATGTCCATTACCTAAGCAAGTAATATCATGAACACTTTGGTCTCATTACAAAACTAGTTCAACTTCCAGTCATGCATTTTAAAATAAATAAAATAAAAACCTGAATTGGTCAGTATGTGACAACTAGCACAAAGTTTACAAAGTAAGAGATGATCATTTATGACCTAGAGGTCTGCATGTGGAACCCATGCCGAAGGTAATGCGGTAAACCTTTTGACCTTAACCTCAAGGGAAAAGGTAGAGGTAGCATGTCAAAGAATGAAATTCTCACTCTGATTAAAATGGCGATCTACTTATGAAAAAGTTTCCACTTTATACTGCAACAATTGTTGCTTGATTGTGTACAAATCAGTTTATAAATCTTACAGATGCTTGGTCTGATACAGTTAGGGGCTTGGGCTCTGTCTGATATATTTAGGTGGCGCTCTACAGTTTCTTTTTTTGCATAGGGTTAGAATTTTAAAGAAAAAGAATTTTCCCGGCTTTCCTCACTGGTTATACTGGCTACTTAAGAAAGACCTTGTATATCTTGGGTATAGTTTTCACAGAACCTTTAATTCCATTTACTTTGGTGTATGATTGATGGGTGTAATATGGGTTATAGAGTATACAGCTTGGCCTTACTCCAGATATGCATCTTTCAAAAAAGTGCTTGCTCCACTCGGTCATATTCACTTTCCTGAACTTCAGAAACAAATTGTATAAAAAAGGGCTGATAACATTTTTGTTACATTTTATGTATTTGGTAATTCATTCATTGCACTTTCAGAATCTGGTATTGTCTAGTCTGGCAAAACTCATTATCCTTATTTTAACAGCTGCTACGGATAGTGTACTTCAGACTAATTCGGGCTGATTTTTTTGTGCACAAGGGAGCAGTTATTTTAGCTAGCAGTGTGCTTAGATCATGTACAATTTCCAGACATACAATATCCAAAGAATTGTCAGCCACATTACACTACAGTAGCATAGAGGTATGCCAACATTCTCTCCACTGTGCATGTTTTAAATGCAAACAACTTCACCTTATATACATCACTCTCTCAAAAGTACATGATAACTGGTGAGCGCCCCCTTAGGGACTTGGTCTGTTACAGTTAGGGTCTTGGACTATGTCTGGATACATCGAGAACTGTCCCTTCAGGAAGCCTCTGTGCAGAGGCAAAGGAACCATTAATTTGGACCACTCCAGGGACCTAGTGGTTAGAGCATCTGCCTCGCAGGAGGTCATGGGTTCGAACCCTGGCTGAGTCATAACAAAGACATAAAAATGGTTCTAGCAGCTGCCTTGCTTGGCACTTAGTGTTAGGACTGTTCGGCCTGGTGTCAGGATAATGTGTCTGTGTGGGACATGATGCTAGACATCACTATAAACTGCCAAACTGCAGACATTGTAGCAATATGACTGAAATTTTTTTAAAAAGCTACATTAAAAACCGAATCACAAACCATCAATTTGTCTCATATAAAGGAATTACCAAATTATCAACTAATCCATATGCTTATGTCGTATTTAAGTACAAATACTAAACTTTATAAGCTCCGAAACACAATTTTAATCCAACATTTGGCATAAATATTTGTTCTCACTTAGAAACAGCAGAAGTTAATGTTGGAAATGATGCACAAGTCTTATGTTTCAAAACCATCATCTCAGTTATCAACATCACTAAAATTAGATATTTTCCATTTCAAAAAGTTTTTAACAATTCTCTCCTTTTTCAGAGTTCTTCTAAAAAATTCATTTTCTCTAATCATGGCCATACATCTGTGTAGATGGTTTGAAAGCTGTAGCTGCCATTTCAATATTCCATGGCATCTAAAGCTGATTACGGGATACAGCTAGTTTTTACAGCAGAAATTAAAGCACAACTAAAAGCTTTTTAAGTACACACAAACCTTCAAAAAATTAATTTCATCCTTTATTTATTAAGTTTTACATTTTGTACTACCTTGGGTAATTCAAGGAGTTCTGCACAAATATTTATGCAATTTTTCAACAAATTCAATAACATTTCAAGGATAATAAACCTTTTTTTTTTGTAAAGTAAATGAGTTTTCGAGGCAAACTATAAAATTCATGGATTTATCAATGTACAGTGAACTGTGGGATACTATGCAAAAAGGTGGGGTGGGGCATAATGATAATTATATCTATTGCATACAATCATTGAAAATCCTGCCTCCCTTTGGATTTCAGCATTTAGGACACTGATAATCATATAAAGACCATATGCTGGAGACAATACACATTTGTATTTAAAGCAAGTGACCCTCTGTTAACGTAAAATTATTATTATTATTATTATTATTAATTGTTATTATAGTTAAATGTTGACCAGCTTGCCCCTTTGGGAATCATAGAACAGGATAATGACTAGCAAATGTCTGCAGCAATGAAGTATTATTCAATACTGTATGGGTGACATTTGGGAAAAACTACAATATTGAAAAGTAGGCCTGGGGTCAAATAGGCCCTCTTTTGGGTCCAGGGCAAAGCCCTGTTGGGGGCTCTAAAGAAGCTAAACATGGAGTAATTTTGACAATTATTGCATGAAAACTGCATTTGAACAATCCAAAATTCTGATTCTTTAATATGATGCATAAATCCTTGAGCCTCTTTCAGTTAACAAATAACCATAATTGCTTATTCTAAAAGGCTGATATTAAACAATTCAATTTTCATTCACTTACTCAACGAATAGTATTTTCTCTATCTTGAATTTGTTAGCATGCACTTCTTTTGTATGTTAACTGCCTTTTATGTTTCAAAGTCAATAGCCTATTATCACCTTGAAAGTCGGTGAGCATACATGTATATACATTGTATCGATCTGCTGAGATAGACAATGCAATACAGGACCAGCAGTCGGGAGAAGCAGGCAGTTATGGTTTGAAGTTTCAACTTAGGAAAAAGGAGTGTGCTATTCTCTTAGAAATCTATACATCTGTAAATGTACCAAAATGGAGAGAAGGAAAACATAAACGCAGTTATTGTCTGTGAATTTAGTATGGGCAAATCATCCTGACTAATGACTATCAAGCCAAGATAATGCAATAAATTATTTGTTTTGGTTAAAATTTTGGTATGAAGCAAAGGAGGGTGGGAGGTAGAAAAAACAATGGTAAAATGATATACATATAGGTATAGAAAATTGGTCTCGGGTCTCACTCAAACAATTTAGCACCCTATTTCTGCTACCATTCCTATGAGGCAAATATAGGATATGAATAGCAGTGGAATAATAATATTAATAATAACAATAATAATAATAACAATAATAATAATAATATTAATAATAATAATAATAATAATAATACTTTATTTACAGAGGGTGACTCAATTAGTCAAGGACTAATCTCCCTTGCAGCCCTCTTAAGAAGAGTATAATAATATGCATTGTATGAAAGATAACAGTAATTACTGTTTGTTTTAATGTGTTCAATAGTTATTCAGGTTTCTGTAGAAGGCAGTGAAATGTAGAGTGAAATATGAACCTCACGATTCAGCAGAACACATCCGAGTAGTGAACTGAATACTGCATTAAAACTTCCATTTGCACAAACATTAATAAATCATACATTTAAAATTAAGTATTCCTAAGCACTGGTATTTTTTCCTACTAAATGCTTTCCAACCAATTTAACAACCAACCCATCCAACAACAAAAAAAACACTCAACAGATTTGCACGATTTGGAAGATTAACCTGTGGGGGCATTCTGAAGATGGAACTTCCATCATATGATGGAGAACTTTCACCCATAATACTGTTCTCTGTTACCACTACCCCTCACCTCCACCCTGGGATCTCCTGAGTGGTCTAAAGTGCTCACCATTATGGATCACTGTCATTTTACCTCTGTCTGCATGGGTTCAAGTCTCATGTTCAGCCAATGTGGGTATGTGAGAAAGCTTGCCAGTAGCTTCTCGTGGGTCGTGGTCCTTTCCAGGTTCTTTCTCCACCTTTTATACTGGTAGCCATGTATAGCCTATCCTGTTCTGAAAAATGTCATTAAACCCCACAACAACTCACCTATACCCCTAGGGTTCTATCAAAATTCCAAAAATGCAGTGCACATCTACAGGCGATCCCAATTTATATATATATATATATATATATATATATATATATATATATATATATATATATATATCCATGTCCCCACCTCGCTCCTACATGAAATTCTGAAACCTCTGTTTGCATATACAGACCACCACATATATTCCAAAGTCTGAAGTATTATCTTTGACAACAGCGTAGATGTTATTGTTGTGGGGTTTAAAGCCATTTTTCAGCACACGATAGGTTATGCATGGTGGCCAGTATTAATGGTGGAGGAAGAACCCGAGAAGAACCACCGACCCACGAGAAGTTAATGGCAAGTTTTCTCACATACCTACATTGGCCGAATCCTGGACTCGAACCCACGCAGAGGTGAGATGGCAGTGATCTGTAAACGGAGAGCGCTTTAGACCACTCGGCCATTCGGGGCTCCGACAACAGCGTAGAAACAGCTGTGTAACATTACACATGCATACATATATGGTCATAATAAAGAATCCCTGCCATTTCTTTGAAAAGAGTAATAACTATACAGTCAACCACTGAATATAACCATTGAATATATTTCTTCTAATGGTTAGTTCGGTATTTATGGCATAGAGTACTTGCCCTTTGGTAAACAGACCACCTATGGCAGCCTGACAACATATTCTGGTCAAATTAAAGCTGTTATATTAATTAATTTAGAACAGAGAAAGCTATCTGCCCAGTTTTTTTCTGGACCACAAGCTATTCGGGTAATCTTTACCAACACCCAGCAGAACACCCTGCTGTCCACACAAACTTGGTGCAAATAGTTTGGTCTGTTCCATGCAAAGTTAAGAAAAAAAACTGATACTAACTGAACCTCTGTATACTGACGACCTCCATAAACCACCCAAAAGTTTCGTCCTAACAGTGTCTGGTTTAGGGAAGTTTCCCATTACTTAATAATGATCATAGCAAGTGTAGTAGTTGGTTGAGATGATATTCCCTTTAGCCAATTAGTAAAAGTGCCTCTGATGTATCAAGATTTCACTGTATAGCATAGTGGACTAGAAACTAAATCTGAATAAACGTCATAAATGGAAATATCGCATGTATGGTTCAAGCAAGTCCACACACTTATCCTGTGGAATCCAAATATTATAGACCAGCAAATATTCAACTATTCCTAATGCAAATCCACACATCACATCCAAGATATGATGTCTTCCAAGAAGGACTCGGGATGAACTGACCACAAGTGACCATAAGATGACTAGTATCCTGTGATAGGCATTGTCAACCACGTGGAAGAGGAAGAAACACACCAGCATGGCTGCTCTGCTTGCATGACCCGAGGGGAAGGAATAGTTGTCTATAGATACAGTTGCAAACATGTCCATCTGGTTGTGAAGTGGACGCTGTCGTCTGAAGAGGAGTTTCACAAAAGCAATGATTATCAGGTCTAGGATTAAAGCTGGAAAGAGAACAATTACAGATAATTAGAACAATTCAGATAATTAGAACAATTACAGAAAATCAGAACATTACTGTCTCACATTTTTTTAATTTTATTTGTCTACGTGTCATTATTCACAGATAAAAAAACATCCATAATTATTTTCTTCAGTATCTACTACTGATGAAGTTTTCTATACACAAAATTTAAGTATGTTTGTATTTGTCTTTGACCAAATAGCGAGTCCGTCCCTTTCTGAAATGTGTAAAGATAAGACTAGGGCTCCCCATTTTTTGCAAGGTGCTTTATAAACAGCACTGGACTCAGTGGCACTCTCGGTGCTACAGTTTTTATAAAAAAAATGGCCATATAATGATTTGTGTGATATTTTTTTAAAAAGGTATTAAGAATTACAAACAACCCAATAAAATGCAGTAAAAAAAAATAAAGAGCAAAATACAACTTTCACTATCTGTTATGTTAGTTTATTTTCAAAGCATGATAACGTCATATCAAGTCCTTAAAAGGGATCGACTCTCTAACAGGTGAAAAGACTTAAAGAATTCAAAATGAAACTATTTTTTCCTTTTTTTCTTAAGAGCTGAAACCCTTTCTGATATTTTTTTTAAAATATGACCTTCAATACAGGGGATTTAGTGACAGCAATATTTTCAAGCTGATTGTGATGGCAGTCAACTAGATGATGACTGGTACCATTTTCATTTAGGACATACTGAGTATCAAAAGTCTGATATAACCATCCATAAGGAAGGAGTAGAGATAACAATATTATCAAGATGGCAATTTTGAGGGTAAGTTTCCATCATTTCATTTAGCATCAAAAAGATACAGTTATAATAAATCTCTTATTCAAAACCTCTATGTCAAAATGACTTTCCATTTAAGATTGGTAGCAATAATAAGATTTTCAATAAAGCCATCTTGGAGGTCACACTGAACATCAGACCATTCTCAAGACATTAGCATTTCCTATGTTAATGTTAATTTGACTTTTAACTTGGGAGGAATAATAATAAAAAAATTTTAAAGATGGATACAATGGTAGCCATAGAGAGCATCAGATCTGCACTTACATTTAGGACCAACTAAACATCAGAAACCTTCTGGTGAAAATAAAATGTCACTATGATCACACATCAAAAAGTAGTAATAATAACAGTTGGCAGATGGTTATTGTGGTGGCCATGTTTAAGGTCTGTTTGGTACCATTCTCAATTATCAATAGGAAGACACCATATTAGTCTCTTAGTGGAAACTCCATGCTGATATTATGATTCATTCAGAAGAATTGGTGATAACAATATGTTCAAGATTGCCAGTGTGGTGGCCATATTGAGTGGCAACATTGTCACTTAGGACCAATAAGAAGACTTCTAGTACAAATGCCATCTTGATGAGACCGTCCATTCAAAGAGGAGCTTGTGATAACATATTCTCAAGATGGCCGTGTGTCCCATAATGGATTTGCAAGTTGAATCCTTTTCATTTAGAACCAATTAGATATCATAAGAAGTCTTTTTGTAAAACATCAAGTCAATATGACTTTTTTATGGCAAAGTAGCATTATGATTTTTAAATGGCTCATGTGGTGGTCATACTGGACTTCAGATCAGCACAATTTTCAGTTAGGACTAACAACACATTATAAGTCTTTAGTGAAAACCTCATGCACACAAGCTGATTCATACAGATGGAGTACTGATAACAAGATAGCCTTAAGAAATTTTTGACGTCAGATCAGCATAATTTTTGCTAGATCCAACCAAACATCAAGTCTTTTAATGAAAAGCCAAAATCAATATGACCACTCATTCAGGAGTAGCGATAAAAAATTTTTAAAAATGTTCAAGTGGCACCATTTTCATTTAGGGCCAAGTACACCATGGTATGACTGTATGTTAAAGCTGTACCAATGTCACTTTTTGCTGATAATGCTGATATTGCATATAGCCAGTTATTAAAATTGCCGATACTGATTATGAGACCGATTACTTCAAGAAACCGCCTGTTCTACAGCTAGTGAAAGCACTAGCATTTGATTGACAAGTAAACCATGCCCTATTTTTGTTATAACCAACAATGCCTAAAATGGGTGCGGATTTATGTTAACAGTTCAAATGTGGTCTGAAGAATCCATACATGTGATAACTATTTCACACATTTTATATCCCACCTTATTTCTTATTGTTAACTCATATATGCAAATAAAACTCTTTACTAAATAACATATTTATTCCGAATTAGTTTTCTGGGGGCATATATGCTCTGTGATATGTTTCTTCATTCCTTCTTTTAATTTAATGATGGTAATCAATGCTTATATATACGGTACAGTAACGCCAGGTCAAGTTGACTCGTGTAAGTTTCATTGGTGGGAATGGAGATCATAATTTGCTTGTCGAGAAAAAATCTACAGCATTCAGTGATCATTCCTGGGATTTTTGGAAACAATTCACTAACAAGCAAAGCATGTAAAGCATGGCAAAAATAAATTTCTGAACTCCTGGTTGACAGAGATGTACTTTGTGAAGCTAGCCATAAAAAAAGGGGGGGGGGGGCATTTAATTCCTGAATGCGTGAAATCTACAGTCGCATTATATGTCACATATCTTACATTGCAAAGTACGATCATAGGGTTTTAGTATTAAAATGTCATTATCTAAATAAAGTTTCTTACAAAACTATTATTTGGAAAATAATATACATAATATAGATTTGCTTAATACCTGATGTTTCTATTTAAAAAAAGAGACTGTAGGAAAGTAGATATTTTACATTTGATAATGCATTTATTTCAGGTGACAACTGCTAGACCTATGCACTAACAGTGATGTGCAATGCAAAGACCATGGAAGTAGTGCAAAACAGTCATGTAATGATTTATTTTGTAATATTATGGCTGTATTGCTTGTTGTCAATAAAGTAATAACTATCCCATCTTTTTCAATTTTCATTGCCTATTATAAAAATAGACTTGGAAAAATATTCACTACTTATTCTGGAAACATTTTATGAAAATTGGCAACAAAATATTGAGATTGGTGATTTTTGTTTTGGCAACAACTTTTTCAAAGCCAGGACCATCCCTGTAATGTGTATGCTGGAAGTTCAACAGCCACACAAGGCCTCATTGGCTGGTTGGCTGCTGTGATTGGGATAAGTGCATGCATGGTATTGATAATTTGTTGTGAGCAGACAATCAGCTTTAGTTTACAGCAAGCATGTTAAAAAGTATACTTTTAAGAATATACTGTCTTTCAATTAACCCCAAAATCAAATGTTTATTCCTTAATTTCCATTATTTAATTCTGATTTAAAATTCAAGCCATGTCAAGATGAATGTTATGATTAGATTTATATTTTGGAAATTTGTTTACATCGGCACTGATTATTTCTGCCGATACCGATTATACCAAAAATCGGCCTGATTATGAGTATGACCGATTAATCGGTACAGCTTTATTGTATGTGTAAAGTCTCATGGCAATCCTTAAAGTAGTTTAGAGATAAAATCATGATGACATAAAAATATCATTCAGCAATGGAAAAACTCTTTCTAGTCATGTGATACTCATAACACAAATTAGAACATTTTTTCCTCATTTGAACAGTGTTTTCTCTTTTCAGTGTGAGTCAAATTATTAACTTTCTGAAAGAGACTTGGAGGTAATTGTAGTGATACTTTCCAAAATTGGCAAAGTTCTGGTGAATGAAAATTGTTCAAATGGTTGATGAATACAGTAGCTCCTTATAAAATGATAGCTTTTGAAAATAATACTCAATAACATTTAAACTATAAATGAACTATCTGCACATCCAAAAATGAATATGTGCACTCCTGGTCTCAAATGCAAGCCATCCACATAACTTGTCAATGTAGGTGATAACGAACTCCAGTCATCCAGAAATTGATAACAAACTCCAGTCATCCAGAAATTGATTTTCTTCTCAGGGTCAATGTGACCTTGACCTTTGCACCCCAAAACAATATTTATTTTTTATTTGTTCAATGCAGGCTATTAACAAAATCTGTTTAAGGCATCCACCATACAAATAAAATTATGGTATGGAAACACTTTTTATTCTTTCACATTTGACCTTGACCACCAAATCCCAAAAGAAACAGGATGCATGCTACTACAACCCAGGAATATAGCTGATAGTGCAAAATTCAAGTTATTGTGCAAAACCAAAATAAGTTATAGATGGACATCATAATTTCCAGCCAAAGTTAGGGCTTTCCTTATCAGCCAGGAGCTCGGCGATTTACCCAACTACTTTAACTTTACACCAAACTACTTTTTTAAAAAAAACAAGTATGCTTTCGGGGGAGGTCACCCAGAACCCCCACCTACTTTGGCAACTCACCTCCAACTGTAAATCTAATGGTAGGCCCTGACAGTGCAAAACCAAACTAAAGAAAAAAACAGACATCATAACACAAAATAAGGAACCCATGGACATATTAATACTGTGACAATACACTCTTCCTTATTGCAAGATTATAAAAGCTGACATTTTCTTTTGTGATATACAGAAAACTGAAAAGTAATTGGTATTTTTTACAAGATCAAGCAAACTTGTTTATGGCAAACAACTGTACTGAAAACTGAAAAAAAAAATTGTTTATAAACCTTCACAGTAGATGGTTTCCTGTGAATGTCAATACTATTAAAACCTTAAGAATTCTCAATGTGTGATATGGATTTTTAGCATGGCTTTAAAAAAAAATCTGTTGTATCACTACAGTATCTGCAGTGTGGCAATTTATAGTGATGTATAGCACTGGGGCATCATGCATCAGACATGTAGCATGATGTCCCACCCAGTCACATTAACCTGACACCAGGCCGACCAGTCCTAACACTAATCTCAATGCTGAGCGTCTAATGAGGCAGCTGTTAGTACCATTTTTATAAGTCTTTGGTATAACTCAGCCAGGGTTTCGAACCCACAATCTCCCACATACGAGGTGGATGCTTTAACCACTAGGCAAACAGGAGGGAGTAATAATAATAATAATAATAAAGACTTTATTTTCAAAGGGCCTCTCAATTAGATACAAATGAGAGAAAAAACTACCTTGAGGCCCCCCTTTATGTACATACAAAATACAAGTTAATAATATGTTCTCATGCATACACACACAAATAGTCTTTGGTATCACTGTCAGGGTTCGAATCCGCGACCTCCTGTATCCGAGGTGAATGCTCTAACCACTAGGTCATTGAAGTAGTCCCCTTAAGAATTCTAGGATTTCCTGACTTTAGGTAAATTACAGAGCAATGTGGTCAAAAATTCTCTAACTTTTTGCAGGGCTTGAACATAGCAGCAGTCCTAAGGCTAGTAAATTTCCTGCCAGACAGTTTTAATAATTTCAATAGGGTGATGGCTACTAGGCTACTGAAGTTTCAGTCATTACCAATGTTTATTCATGATATCTTAATAAATGAACAATGTCCAAGTTCTCTCAAAGCTAATCACATAATTCCCCAAGATTCAAATGCTCCCGTACACAGAAAAAAGGACAATTAAACAAATTATATTTCAAAACATATTTGGTAAAGTTGAATGCCAAGGACTGTTGGTCCAAGTTTCCTCTGACCTTTCCTACCTTATTTGAGAGACTTTGACATTTATGTTTGGGTGCAAGGTCAGAGCACATTGTATATGAACAAGCTGGAAGTCACCAAAACCATGCAGTGTAGGCATAGGGTAGCTGCTAACTACTGGGCCACACCAATTTAAATGACCTTACATCATGTCCTATCTGCATGAAATTAATAACCAGATGGGTAGGGACTGAAGTAAGATTATTTAAGTTTTCTAGGTAGTCGGAGGTTAAATTATGCCGACACTGCACTGTTTGGCAACACCAACTTTTTAAAAGACAATGAGCGCTCACCTCACACCCCAATATAAATGTCAGAATATTTAAAATGGGGCAGGAAAGATCAGATGGAACTCGGACTAAATGATTGTAAATTAGACTTATGAATATATCAAACCACCATTGTAGTGACATGGTCATCAAAATCCCTAATACCTCCTTCTGTTCTTAAATGATTAGCATCATCATGACACAAATTTTGTTTAAAGGTTTTATCTATCGTGAAAATCCAAATAACGACTATAATTCTAATAGAGATATTCTCACCGTACTACCAAAAATCGTACATCTATGGAGTTATGATATGTAAATGAGGTCATGGTCCTTTATCTCTGTTTAAGTTGTTTCTTTCCTTTTCTGGATAAAGCAGTTTTAAAATTTCTTTACTAAGTGGCCTTTTGTTAATTTATGGACAATAAGTCTGTTTTCTTGTGAACTTGTGAATAGTTTCATGTAATCTTCTCAAGCCAGTATTGTTCTTATGAATAATGAATGTTTGTGATATTTAAGTTATAAAAGTGGCATTCATCGAAATCAAGTGTCTGCAACCTATAGCACTCATGTCAAAGGTGGTGCACCAAACACTTTTGAAGGCACACTGTACAAACTTAGTTTTGTATTGTACGTAATAAAAATGATAATTCAAAAAAATGGATGAACATGACTTGGCACACAGCACTCTAGAACTGAACGGACCTGGCAAAGAAGTTTTAAAAGATACATGTCAGACATCATTTTGTGTGAAGGACTAGTAATTTTTCAATGTACTAGTCCGTCTGGCTAGAAATATTTTGTTAAATTCTAGGCCTGTTTTGTCCAAATTATGCATGTGTGTAAAATGCTTATTTAAATCTGAGAACTAAGTTCTGGTCACTAAACAATACTAGCCCTATACAGTAACTCATCTAGAATAAGAATAACAGGGTTCATACAGGTTAATATGAAAACAAATTTAAAGGACAATTCAAGAACAGAACCCAGATTCTCAAGCAGTAACACAAAATTATGATATAAGCTAAACTGCCTCTAAATTAAGTAAAGTAAACATAATGAGACAAAATAAATACTTGAAAGCAAGCTTTATTTGCCATTAACTCAAAACATAAAATTTTATTAATACTGCAATCCAAAGGACATGGTGCATAACTAACATATAAACAACAGAAGAAACCAAAACCAAAAAATACCCCTTAAAATGCTGAGAGTATAAAAGAAAAAAAAGAAAAGAAGTGGGAGAAACTTCTTATTTGGAAAGCAGGATGCTTTGCTAGCTATGGTGACACATGTTATTACCATAAATGCTAATTTTATCAGCCAATCAGATGAAGTCATATCTTTGCATTTGGGAGACTAAGCAGTGTGGCTGATGAGCATCAATGTGTGCTAAAAGATTTGATTGTGATTTTTACAAGGTGCATTTCCACTGGCTAATTCAAAGGTCACCAGAACATGACCTCTATATGGTCACTGTCAGATCTTCACCTTGGACAGTGGAGAACTGGTTATAGTCAGACTGAATCTCTGGCTCAGCCAATGTTTGTATATGAAAAAGCTTGCCAGTAGCTTCTCATGAGTCAGTGGTTCTTCACAAAACAGCTGATGAACACGTTGTACACCCTTTATGAAGTAGAAAACAAAAACTACTCCCAGAATGAATATGTTCCACAATGATGTATAATGGAGACCACTCACAAACAGTTAAAAGATGACACATTTGCTCGCAGACCACTAAAATCTTTGAATGTTGATTTTTTCCCGTCAAAATATGAATAATAGAGCATAAGAAATGCAAAACCATATAGTTAAAATATATTATTTTGTTGTCACTTTCATAAAATTCAAGTATATTCAAAAGCAGAGATAACATACGGTCACAATTCAAGCATATTCAAGGATATCAAAAGATTTCAAAACCCAAGGATATTCATGGTGCATACAAACCCTGAATAAACAAAGACTCCTAAGTTTAATAATTTGTCTTTGAAAACACAAAATCAAACATTTAATTCACAGTGTTATCTAATGTCTTCAGAACAAAACTTTGCTGCAGAGACATGATTTGGCATTAATTTTAAGCAGTAAACTGGCTCACTGACCAATATCTGTCAATGTTTATATCTATATGGTTCGTCCTACTAAGTGTGTGCATTACACAGTACACAATGCAAAAAATGATCTCTGCTACTGGAAACTCCACTGGCTCCCAAAGATTACCTTTTCCCTTCTGATATGCAAGTGAGGTTGCCAGTGGTCTGTTCCAACTGGATATTGAACAGCAAGGGTACTGTGCACACAGGCTGTAAAAATCCCAGCTGACTTAACCTGAAACTTGCTGTATATGTACCACCTTTTATTTTTTCATGCATGAAAATCTGCATCACAACCATGCCCTTAAAAATGCAAAAAGAAGCTGCTCTATCTACTAAAAATAGCATTTCTTTAATGCTCCACTCATCACTGATGATTTTATTTTTTCAAATTAATAAATTTGAGTTGATGCAACAATGTTTGGTTTTTGAAATTTGTAAGGTTTAAGATTAAAAAGTCCTCAGCCTGATATTAACTTTGCCATCCTGGAGATGGGGTACGATTCCTACTGGACTGGAGCCAGACAAAAGTTGTATGTATGCCTGACTGAGATTGACAAACTGGGTTTGATTCCTCTTGATGACAGTTAAATCCTGTATCCCCTCCTCTTACATTTCTGGGCTTGTACAATTCTTCATTAGCTGGTGGCCAGGATGGGAAAGGGGTTCGACTGCTCCACGAGGTTTATTTATGTGACTTTCTATGATTAATCTGATTGACCCAAACCGTCCATCATTGCACGATGATGCTACTGGTACCGGTCGGATGTGAGTTGCGTTGCATGACAGTCCCAGCACATGGGCTCGTTGCAAATGAAGTTATGGGTAACGGTCAATGTACATAGGGCTGGGGGTCCGAACCTGTAACAGTATGACACGGTTTCTTCCCGTCCCAGCCCTCTATCCATGGACCGGTACTCTTTAACTTCGTTTGTAACGAGCACTTGTGATTCAGAGTAAAAGACACGCTTATTTTTATCCATACCTGTCAAAAGATTAACCAATATTTCAATGTGCTCGGTCCTGTGTACAGACAATAGGAGGGCCAAACTACCTAGTAACCATGGCACCCCGTGACAAGAAATTTCAATTATCTTCATCAGCGGCCTCAGATAGCCCATAGGAGAGTCGGCCTGAGCACAAACACTGCATGCACTTGTGTATCTTTCATCCAGAGCGAATATAACGTCGAAAACGTTATTGTTCTCTTTATCGTCACTACTGTCTGTGTGTACACTGTCTTCATTCTTTTCATTTGACTTGCGATGTTTCAGCGACATGTTGGTGCAAAATGAACGTTAGTAAACGTGCATATATTACTTAACTTCTACACCTACGGAATCACGAGGGTATTTCTAGCTACAACGGAACATGTATACAAAAGACTGATGGGAATGTTTCCGTTCCGCAAGCTTATTTCCGGGTATCCCAAAAGTCAAAACTAATAGATACTTTATTGTGCTACTTAAGTCATCAAGCTAAATTCCCCCGTGTCCTGAGCAAAAGCTTAATTAAATTTTAGTCATTTGATAAATAGACGTTTACTGGTATTTTCGTTTCCAACTGTACATCATAATACACACAATACAAAGACTAATGGAAACCCTCAAGGATATGTTGCAAACAACACAAACAGCAGAAAGAATAGGAGATTTATTAGAATACAAAACAAGAACAGATGGAGGAAAGAAAAGAAAAGAAAGACAGAAATCGAAGGAGGAAACGAAACTGTTTTGAACATTTCTAAGCGAATTCTAACTAATAGTGATTACATTTTTCTAGGTAAGGGACTATCATACTGTCCGAGAACCAAAGTGCATGATGATATTAATCATGTACATATTCACAATATAAAAGTAGTTTTCATCTACAAAATAAGCCCTTTTTCAATAAAACAGAATCAACATTTACATCTTCTAGTGGACGAGATATTTATCTCGATTTTTATATTGAAGCAACTAAGCAAGAAATTTTAAATAGCATTCCTAAAAGAAAACATTTTACAAACATATCTAAAAAAGAACTTAATTATTTACGTACCTTATCACAAGACGAAAGTTTTATTGTTAAACAGCTGATAAGTCTAGCTCCATAGTAATAATGCATAAGGAGGATTATATTAAAGAAGTAGAAAGACAATTAAATGATGAAGAATATTATACAAAACTTTCCTATAATCCTCCTGAAGAAATGAAAGAAAAAATAAGCAAATGTATTAATCAAATCTCCATACACAATTGTTCCATATATGACGAACTAGACATCTTCCCGAATACAATACGCACACCTCAGTTTTATATTTTACCAAAAATACATAAAACGGTTGATAAGTCACTACCTTTAGGATATCCAGGTAGACCCATCATTTCTGCATATAACTCAGTTACAAATAATATATCGCAACATATTGATCACAGTTTACGACCGCTAATGAAATTATTACCTTCATATGTCAAAGATACTTTTGATTTCATTAAATTGAAATCTTTACCGAAACTAACCGATAATTCATTCCTTGTTTCACTTGATGTGGTTTCACTCTACACGAATATAACACACAATGATGGTATCGAAGCGTGTAAATATTATCTTGAAGAAAACGAATATACATATAAACTATCGAAAGAACATGTTTGTGATTTGATAAAACTTGTGCTCGAAAATAACTTTTTCAATTTGGTAATACAAACTATCTCCAACAAATGTGAACAGCAATGGGTAGTCCTATGGCACCTGCTTATGCATCTTTATTTATGGGAAAATTAGAAAATGATTTTCTAAATAAATGCCTCTTAAAACCAAATTCATGGTTAAGATTTTTAGACGATATCTTTATTATTTGGAGTTATTCATTAGAAGACCTTTATTATTTGATAGACAGTTTAAACAATTTACATCCAACAATAAAATTTACATTCAATGTGTCTAAAACTAAAGTATAATTTTGAGACGTAGATGTCGTGAAAATGAAAATAATGACATTACTACCATGGTTCATGTTAAAAACACGAATATTCAACAATATGTTGAATATTCTTCATGCCATCCTAAATCATGTAAAAAAGGGATACCATATAGTCAAGATATAGCAGAATTATTTCGGATGACGCTGTTTTTAAAAAATCTTTGACAGAGTTAGGTTAGCATTTTTTAAATAGAAATTACCCTATTGACATCATTAATACTGCTTTCCTAAAAGTATCTTCTCTTACACAACTTTAATCTTTACAATGTAAAATCAAAAATAGAAATGAAGATATCATTTCTTTTGTTATTGAATATAATCCATGTTTACCTAATATAGGTAAGATTATCAATAAATATTGGGATTTATTAAAATTATCATGTAAAGCAAGTGTTCAATTGTTACACGAAAGCAAATCCACACTGGCTTAAAAAGTGACTAAAAATCTTAAAGATTTCCTAATTAATTCTAAATTAGAAGAAAAAAAAAACATCATATAAAATAGGATCATCAACTAAACGTAATAGACCTAGATGTTCGAACTGTTCTTTTATTAATGAAAATACTTATTTCAATAGTAATAATACGAAAGAACCTTTTAATATGCATTGTGATACTAATTGTGCAACATCAAATGTTATTTATTTGATCACATGACAAAATGCGGCATCCACTATATTGGACAAACCAGTCAACAACTGTCTAAACGTATGAACCAACATAGAACAGATATAAAAAAATTATATCGATCAATCATTTTCATCTAATGTTGCCGCACATTTTAACATAATTTCCGTACTTTGCAAGATTTCTCCTTCCAACCTATCGTTAAAGCTGATTCTGAGATGGAACGTCTGCTAAAGGAAACCTATTGGACGCACCATCTTAATACGGTATATCCAAAAGGTCTACATTCAAAAACACTATACGACATTCATTAATCCTTTTTTTCTTCTTTTTTTCTTTTTTGAATTATGTACCCCGTTTACAATTAGTTAAGAATATTTTATATGACTCTACTTTGCAGAATAACTTAATTGGTGAAAGTATAAACTAATCTCTTAAAAATAAGTTTACTAATTCTTTAAAAATGAAATTGCATTTATAAATTAATTCTCAATATATTATGATTAATTATTTATAGAATATTTACTAGTAAGTATTATGCAAGCCATAATCTTTTATTATACAAATAGAGTTCTGACGAAATATTGAACATTCGTCAATAATATATCAAGATATAATATATTTGTTTAAATATTTTAAAAAATATTTATTTTATTTTTAATTTGTAAATTTATTTATTTATTTTCTATATCTTTAATGAGTGCGCATTATACATAATAAAACTATTAATAAACTATTTATCTCTAATTAGTCATAAATTTCATAACACACACAGATATATATATATATATATATATATATATATATATATATATATATATATATATATATATATATATATATATATACACACACACCAGTTTTATGTGCGTTGTGGGCAGTCATCCCGAAAGTGGGTTTACGGGAAGGACATGATATAATTTAAATTTCAAATAAAATATAGTGACATAGGTAGTATTTCTCATATATATATATATAAATGCGTTCTCGAGGAACAAATATATATATGACGATAAGGTATAACGGTACCAATTGCGCAAGTGCAGGTGGGCTGAGCTTAAGGTGTAGTTAGATTGCATTCAGAAATAAAGAACAACACTAGCTGTGATAGCTGTGATTGGTGCATTATGTAAGAGTTGTACTTTCTGTTGTGCTTTAAAAAAAGTTGTGCCTCTTGGCAACATGTGAGATTATGTTAATTCCTATCTAGATCATATTTTGTATTTTTATGATTTAAAAAAAAATGTGGAACACATGTCTGAAAATGTGTCTGTTGTGATTAGATAACTCTTACCCCTGTCTACTTCCAGCAGATTTATCTCTCTTAAATGCAATGGAGTACCTGGGTTTGTCCTTGTCAAATTGACAATCTAACACTGCTCTCTAGAAATGTGTGTGACATGCACGCTAAATTAGGATAGAAAATATATTTATTTCCCCAAACATTAGCATTAAGATCTATGGAAAAACAATTGGTACCGCGATACCATAAGCATTTAATTAGCGTATTAAAGCAATATGTTATGGTCAGCGTACATCTAGCGAAGGCGGGGTATTTCTAGCTAAGCTAAGTTATATGTAGTCTTGTTTTCTGCGCTGGGTTAGATTTTTTTGGCAGGGCCTATATGATTTTCAAAATTGCTATTTTAACTTCAAATTCAAAGTGTACTGCACATTGCTGCAATGTGCAATCGCAGTGCCTGTATTGAATCCAACAGGAATACCTGGTGTGCTTAGACTATCAATATCTAGACAGGTAACTTCATTTTGTTGGGGGGGGGGGGTATTTTTATGGGGGTGGGGTGGGGTTGGTTGTCAACAGTTGAAAGACCATATAGTGTTGAATAAAATCTTCCCTTCAAACAATCGGAGCACACTCGTCTTTTATACGGTTTGTTGCTGACTATATTTCCAGTGTAACAATTTGTGTCTTGACACCATATGGATTTATCTGTGCCAATAAAATGACAGCCTTTGCTAATATTTGACATTTGCTGTGAAGATGATCACTTATTCGCTGTTGTTGATTAAGTCATAGCATGTGCGACCGCACATAGTGGCAAGGGGCTGGGGCACTTGCCCCTCCGCCCTTACCTCTAAACATGATTTAACCTGCATCTGTAAAGCTCAATAACTGACCACGACATGTCTGCCCCCCCCCCCCCCCCGAAAAATGTTATGTGAGTAGTATAGTGGGATACTCTAGGGACAATGGAAATCCCAGTCAAAAAGGTCGTGGGAACATCTGGGGACAATGGAAATTTATCATGGGAAATTTTAACATGGGTGGGACAATAAAGTGACAAAAAGGTATTGGGCTGTCTATGAACAATAGGAATGGAACAAATGAGGTAACGTCACTGTGCTGACAATTAGCAGCAATGTAGCAAGGGGGTGATCTCAGTCATACCAAACAGCGGGGAAAAACCTAAAACGTTTGGCGGGACAGAGGCATAGATAACACATACAACATTCACAAACGACTATATATAAAAAAATTAGGCAAGAAAGCAAATATTTTCGAGGCATATGAGTGGCCATGAAAAGGGCATTTGTGTTCTTCTAGTTTCTCTAGTTCTTCTACCATTTCCTCACTTTCTCAATAATTCATTTCTTCTTCTTTTTCGTTTCTGGAATCCAGGATATCCCATTGATTTAAATGTCTCCAGTCTTCATTCATTTTTTCAAACTCCTCTTTTTTCTTCCTGTTTTATGTGTCCTTCTTTCTTTAGCCCATCTGTATTTTATCTTCTTCACTTCTTCTTCCATCACTTTTTTCATTATTTCTTATCCTTTCTTTAGCTGGTCCAGCTCCCACTTTACAAAGGACCACTCTGTCCAATTCAATGTGTCTTCTAAAAAACACCTGAGTTTCATCACATTATCAAGGGCCTCCCTCAAGGTTCCAACTCTCACATGTCGAGGTTGAATGAAACCTCTTAACTTTTCTACTTCCTCTTCTATCATACATTGTACCAGGTCCCTGGCTACTTTCAGGCTGGTAACATGACTTGTCACAAAGTCTTTGGTAACTGGATACCTCTAGTCATGTTTTATCCTTTCCACCACATAGGAGGCATCCACCAGCCAGTACCAACTGTCCTTCAATTTGCTGAACAACTCTGCTGTCATCTTCGTTTATTCAATGTTGAATGGCACGAGCGATCATCATCATCCACATATTTAAATTATAGACGTAATCGCCCACACGGGCATGAACGTCTGTTTACTATTGGAAACGGACTATTTAATTGGTCGTGGGGAGCGGAATGGTGCCACATTCCCCAGGCATTACTGTGCATAAAAGGTAGTATTTAATTGAGCCGTCAGGTCTTGGGTCAATATGACTGGGTCATAGACTCTAGCGACCTCGGTGTAAGGCTATGTTCGAGTGGATATAGACCCAGCACACACTAGAGTCAAAGGTAGTAGTTCATTCTGTCATTAGCTGCGTTAGGTGTCGACCAAGCAGTATGTGACGCCAGTAGCGATTGGTCGCCACTATGACGTCACATCGGGACATCTAGGTTCTTAATTCCCATATGGAGGGTTGATTAATTGTTCCCGAAGAGAGGAAAAAGTGCCTCTCCCTTCATGTACTTAATATGTGCTGGGCACATTTATTAATTCAATGTTCGGCAGTGAAAAGGAAGGAGGTTCAGTCAGGGAGGAGCCAGCGCACTCGGAAGGAACATTGGTTTATCCAGGGTATACATTTTGACCCCCTTGAAAAAAGGTTAATGAATTGTCTTGACCTATTTTTGAAGACATATTGGATATATATTCTATGCTGTTTTAACTAAATATAGTACCGCACAAGTGACCGCTTTGTGATAGTCTGTAGGGATATGTCACTTTATCTAGTGTGTCTGATTCGGGTGGGGTGATTCTTAGTTAGGGTTCACCCTTTTATGTATGGCTAATTTAGCTTTCCTAGGCTGGTTAGTGTGCCGCTTTGTGCAGCTGGGCCTGATGGTCCATGGGATTTGGACCACGTCATATATTCTTAAGTTTAGGGTCCAAGCTAGTTTCGCTAGGACTTTAGTTGCAGCATTGTGCAGCCTGGCCTGATGATCCTTGTGGTTTGGACCACTTTATAGATATTAAATTTGGAGTCATACATACGTTTTCTTATCTTGTTAGACTTTGCCACCTTGTGCAGCGGGGTCGATGGTCTTGGACATTTTAGACCACCTTATATATTCTATTTTTTTGGTCTTATCTAGGTGTTCTGTTTTTTTTTTAATACCTCGAAGAAATGATGTGCCGTAGTGCAGTTGCATTTGTTATAATACAGGTAATCTGTGGTCATCTTGCGGTAGGAAAGATGTCAATAACCTTAATTTCATTATTTAAGATTTTGGGACCCCATCAATAGAGTTGTTTATTTTTATGTTCCTAGTTGCACATTATTTATATGGTGTTATTGTAATGTCAGGCTAAATTGTTTTTGTTAAGACAAATACATCCGCCGAGTATTCGGGTCTCTATGACTTGTCAAAGTTATCTGGTCCTAATTTGTGTCCACATTTTTACTTTTTGTTAGCCTGTCTCCTAGTTATATTGAATTGTATGGTATTAAGTTTACGTACTTAGTGGTATATTTAACTGTTTTAATTAAGACATGTCTTTGTCGAGTATTCGGGTCTCTATGACATGTCAAAGAAATCATATCTTATTTAGACCCTATTAATAGTTTTTTTTAAAAAAAATAGATTATTGATTTATTAGTTATATTAAATTGATAATAGAAATTTTTAGTTTAAATCCCCGCGTTGTATATTATTTATATGGTGGTATTTTAATGTCAGACTAAATATATTTTATTAAGACAGATACCTTTGCCGAGTATTCGGGTCTCTATGACGTGTCAAAGGCATCTGGTCTTATTTGCGTCCTAATTTTTGTTTTGTTAGCCTGTCTCCTAGTTATAGTAAATTGTATGGTATAAATTTACTTAGTGGTATATGTAATTGTTTTAATTAATACAGATGTAGTTGCCGAGTTTTTGGGTCTCTATGACATGGCAAAGACATCATATCTTATTTAGACCCTAACAATATTTTTTAAAAAATAGATTATTGATATATTAGTTGCATTAAATTGATAATAGAAGAAGTCTTTTGTTTAAATCCACCTTTTTCCCAATGTCGGTAGGGAAATTTATAATATTTTGGTAAGTAGTGCCCTTATTTAGGGTTTGTTCTTTGAGGAATGCTGGATAGGTCGATGGGGACCCTGTTTTGTGTTGTTTGATCCTAAACCTAGCTCTTTGGGTTCTATACTTATGGCAGGTGTTAAAAACATGTTCTAAATCCCCTTGGATTGGACAGTGTGGGCATTTGCCATTTGAGTTTGTGTTGGTTGTCAAATATTTCCCAGAGCTGTTGACTAGTTTAGTTCTGCATATTGGTATCCTATTAATAAGTGTTTGATCCTGACTTCTAACGAGTTGTGGTGGTTTGGTATGTCTTGTGACTTTGTTTAGTATGGAGTATAGCTTGCGTTCCTTTTTGCTGATATCCCATATATGTTTCCACTTACTGTCGATCTTAATTCTGATAATGCTGTACAATTATTGGACGCTGTAGTATAATGCTATGGAGTCAGGTTCATGGGGATATTGTTGGGCTACTTGATCTGCTTTATCGTTGCCAGCTTGTCCGATGTGGGAGGTCACCCACATGAACTCTTTTATATGTTTGTTATTTAGCATTTGTTTGATTAAGTGATTCATTCCCATCAGAAAGTTGCTTCTTGTGAAAAGAGTGGTTTGATTTAATCGAGTTGATGACGCTAAGGGAGTCGCTAATGATAACTGCCTGTCTAGTGTTTGTTAGATGGACCAGTTTTAGAGCCACCGTAATTGCCGAACATTCGGCTGTGTAAATGGAGCAGGTGTCGGGTAATCTCGTTCCGAATTTTCTGTTGGTTTCAGGGATTACTATTGACGATGCAGTTTTGTTCGGATTTGTAATTTTTGAGCCATCGGCTTATATCTTTGTGTGCCCTATGTATTTTTCTTCTAGTTCGGCTAGAATTTTGGTCCTTACATCATGTACCTGACCTTGTTTGTTGCCATTAGTAAGGACGATTGTGTTACAATTAGGGTTACCTCCCGTCCATGGTATTGGGTCGGGGTAACTGCACTGTTCAGCTTGTAGTGTGGATAGGATGATTGATTGGTTTTATTTTAACGGCGCACCAGCACTATAGGATATTAACGCCATACAAAATGTTGTATGTATAATCGTTTAAACCTTATAAAAAGTCATATATCGACAAGTGATATCAAAACCAAATAGTTGCAATTAAAAAGATAAGATGGTAACGGTGAAAAATAAAGCTTCCCGATCAACGGGGGATGTAAATGATGTATGTTAATGAAGACGATGAAACGGATTGGGAAAAAGGGACGATATACATATTACATAAAACTGTTCTATGTGATGGCATAAATATTAGAGTTTAGAGTAAATGTTCCAAGAACTCTATAATGTAAGTGATGTTTATTGTATCAAAACGTGCCTTCATGTCATGCACATTGTAATACTGATCGCGTGTAGGTTGCAGGTCGAAACACTCTATCTTAAAGTGCATAACAGTGAATGGTTCATTGCATAAACGCACTCTAGTGGGTCATCACCTTTTAGTATGTGAGAGTGGGTTATATAAGTATGACCAATTCGAATTCTTGCAATGACTACCTCATCCCTACACATAGTTCTGTAGGAAGGAATCTATTCTCCTAGGGTTGTCTTGATGGCGTGATGTTTATTATTCACTGCATCATCCCATGATACCTGCCACTTCTGACATAAAGTCTCTTTGATACTAGGTTTAAAATCAGTATACGGTATTTTAAAATCAGTTGGTTCTTGAGATATAGCCATTTTAGCATCGCGATCTGCTTTTTCATTACTTTACAACCAATATGGCTTGGTAACCAGCAGTATACGATATTGTGGTAGGTACTCAGCTTAGTATTTTTGACCAGAATAATGGTCACCAATGGGTTCTCTAGTTTTCTTTTGCGTAATGACTGAAGTATTGATAGGGAGTCGGAGATGATGATGCTGTTCAAAAATACGTTTGTTTTCGATATATTGCAGAGCATTGATTGATTGATTGTATTTCAAGGGAGCACCAGCGCTATTAGGCTATTTAGAGCCATGCAAAATGTTATATGAATAATCGGTCAAAAATTATAAAAAGTCTCATATCAACCAGCGATATCAAAACCAAATAGTTGAAACCAAAGCGATAAGATAGTGATGGTGAAAAATAAAGCTTTCCGATCAGCGGGGGATGTAAATAGTGTATGTTAAAGAAGAATGATGAAAAGGTATTGAGAAAAAAGGACGATATATATATATATATATATATATATATATATATATATATATATATATATATATATATATATATATATATATATATATATTTCATAAAACTGCTCTAGGTGATGGCATAAAAGTAAGAGTTTAAAGTAAATGTTCACTGCTTTCAGGAATTCTATAACACATGTGACGTTTATTGTATCAAAAAGTTCCTTCATGTCATGCATATTGTAATACTGGTATTAGGTTTAAAATCATGACACGGTATTTTAAAATCAGATGGTTCATGAGATAGGGCCATTTTAGCAGCGCGATCTGCTTTTTTATTACCTTTGATACCAACATGGCTAGGTAACCACCAGTATAGGATATTGTGGGAGGAACTCAGCATAGTATTTTTGACGATAACATTGGTCAACAATGGGTTCTCCAGCTTTCTATTGTGTAGTGACTGAAATACTGATAGGGAGTCGGTGAAGATGATGCTGTTTAAAATGTTTGTTCTCGATATATTGCAGAGCAGGGTATATTGCTCTGATTTTGGCTGAAAAAATTGATGTGCCATTTGGTAAGCGAACTTGTACAGTGTGATTTCCACTAAGGAAGGCTGCAGCTGGCTTTTCCTCATCCTTTGATCCGTCGGTATAAATTATTGCGTAGTTTTTAAATTCGGTGAGGAGTTCATGATAAGAGTTGTGGACGATGGAAGGGTTTGTCTCGGCTTTTTTTCCATCGTGAAGCGTGAAAAGTACTTTTGGTTGTTTAAGTAGCTTGGGTGATATTTCGGGGATGGACGTTTTCTGAATTTTGGAAAGATCAATTTTTATACTGTCAAGTCTGGATGATATTCTAATGCCAACGGAAGGTATGGGGTTTGGTTTATTTTCGTATAAGGTTTTGTATTTGGGTTGAAAAACAGCCGAAAATCAGGGTTCAGAGGGTTTGATTTAAATTTGAGAGCATTCTGTGCGGAAAGCATTTCTCTACGATGTTATGAAGGTGGTTCGTTCGCTTCAGCTGGAAGGTTTTCACACGGAGCAGCAGGGAAGTTTAACAGACCATTGTGAACAGACAAAATAAAGCTTCCTACGCGAACTTTCTCCGTAGAAGCCTCAGATTTCACTTTTAAAGCCTTCTACGGAAGCTAATTTTCGTGCATTTCAGACCGGATGCATCGGTTGGTCGCGCCGGTGTGTTAGTAAATATAGCGTCCAGGACAGGAAAAATAAATTATCGGGAATAATATTTTGTGTTAATTTTTTTGTTGCAATGTGGGGCTGCTTTTCCCAATTTTACGTCACATTAAAATAATATACTTGAAAATAATATGAGTCGGAAAACTAGCACAGTTGGAGAGCCTCATTCTGCAGGATTAGCGCGAGAAGAATTAGCGGCGGTAAGGAAACTTATCCCGGCAAAAGAATTATTTAAGAAAAAAGTTCGTGATTACGAAGATACGCAATATGGAATTACCGAGATATCGTCGAAATGGCTAAAGCCAGTCACCGAAACCGTCGAGAGAGTCGCATATGGTGACAAAAGAGACGATAAGGAACTCAGGAAACGCGGAATTGTTCCCATGGTAAAAGATATTGAGGAACACACTCGAGTAGTGCCAGGTCAACTTGAGCAAATTCACCAAGGACAAACACAAGAACGAGTACGAGCACAAACAAAAAATCTACAAGAAAAATTGAGAAAAGCACAAATACGAGCACACGTACAAGCACAAACACAAAGGCTAGAAGAACAATTGAAACAAGCACAAAAACAAGCACAATTGCCTCAAGAACAACCACAGCAAGAAGAAGAAGAAGAAGAAGATGAGAAAAGCGATAGAGAACCTTGGGAAATAATAAAAGATAAGTTTACTGATGATGGTTGGAATACGATGGAAAAACAATTTAAATTATCTGGTGAAAATATTGATGAACTTGGTGCATTTGCTGAAGATTCTTTTAGCGTTAGGGCGAAATTTTTAACGAAGGATGGATTAAAAAAAATTAAATCGCGAGATCTTTGGTACAGGAATATATACCGAGCTAGAGCTAATTTACCCAGGATAGCTGGGGGTGACCAGATTTTTTATCGATTTTACAAATCTGCACAGGATAGATTTGTGTATAATATGAGTCAACCTCGGGAGGGGAAAGGAAAACCTAAATCTTCGGTGACGCCACAATCTTTGAAAACAGAGAAAATACCACCAATAAAATCCATCGATGAACCTTCTGCATCCCTTTCCGCAGAACCGAAAGCCAGAATTACAGGAAAAGTTCCTCACACACATTTCGAAGAAAGTTCCATCGATTATTTCAACAAAGACGAGGATAATTTAATCAACATTGCCAGATTTGGCTTCGATGAAAGAAGCAAATATTTGAAATCTGGGCGTGCTGATAAATTTACTAAAGAAAATTGGGCTCCCGTGGTATATTTTGCTTCAAAGAAACAATCCATTAATCTTGATGACCCGGGTTACCAAAATTTTATGGGAAAAATAAAACAAAAAGAAGAAGAAGAAAAAGAAGAAGAAGGGGAAGATATATTGTCAGGGTGGGGAAGTAGTCCAGAACCAAAGACAGGAGAAGGATATACCATTTGTCCTGACAGCGTTGTCAACGATGTGTCTCGCCTCGAAATATTAATCGGAGGAAAACGAGCCGGAAATAACTCTCGTGAAATAATCAACGAGGCCTCAGATATTTGTCAGCGATTATTCCGCGGCGGTGTCATCGACTCTTACATTTACAAGGAACTCGTTGACGAACTCATCGATTAAAACAACATAATTGAAATAACATGATTGTTCACAAACATCAGCGCAGACCTAGACAGGTTCGCATAGTTAACTCTCGATTGCCTGTATACAAATATATTCACGGTAATGGATTCGGTGACATCGTTAAAAGCCTCGTTACGCGAGTAATTCCTAAAATAGGACCCGCGGCTAAGCAATTTGCGTCAAAATCAATAGGAAAAATCGGCGAGACTGTCATTTCTGGTGTTGGTAATTTGGCCAGTAAAGGCTTCGATTTTGTCAAGAGTAAAATATCAAATTTAATGCGTAAAAAGCAGCCTGTCAAATTACCTAGTACCAGCGAAATGCCCCCCGAAATCAGCAAAGCCATAAACGACGTAGCAAATAAAAAAATAAATGACCTAGCACAGGAAGTTGCTAACACAAATCTCGCAAAGGAAGTAGCAAGGGAAGTCGCGAACACAAGTTTCGTATCGGGTAGCGGTCTTCGTTTTAGATGATATTCTTAATAATAAATGTTCGCACAAGTGTCAAATGAAGTGTTCGACATGGACGAGCCTGTAGGTAGGGACATATCCGTACGAGATTTCCAGTATTTTTCGTATATTGCAGTTGAACCAAATACACCTAATCGCTTGGAAATTCAAGTTCACGATACAACAAGATATTTTCTTCCATCTGAGGCATATATCGAAGTTATTGGGGAAGTTGTTAAAACGGATGGTACCAATTATGGGGCAGATTTTAGAGTCGGATTCGTCAATAACGGTATTATGGCATTATTCAAGAGCGCCACTTACATGATCGACGGAAGAGAAATTGAGTCAATTACCAACGATATTGACTTAGCAACAACGATAATAGGCCTAGCTAGATACTCGGATGATTTTACTAGATCAGCTGGCCCTAGTATGATGTTTGCCAAGGATAATACTGATCGTCCCGAAAGTAGGCCGTTCCTTGTCAGACAACCCAACAATCGCGCCAATCCTGCTGTTCCCAATGATGATGTCGAAGATATGATCATTAAATCTTATCCTGATTATAATCTCGGATTTACCACGCGAAGGTCTATGCTAGCACCAGGTAACAGAAGATTCTCTTGTGCTATCCCGTTATCCCATATATTCGGATTTTGCAGACATTTCAGGAAAATTATCTACGGAGCAAAACACACCGTTACGTTTGTCAGAAAGGAAAATAGCAACGATGCTATCTGGCGAGAAGGTGCTGTCGATTACGCTACTGGCGTGATAGGTCCCAATGATGCCGCGAATAATAACGGCATAGTAAGATTACTTAAATTTACTTTGTGGATGCCAGCGATAACTCCATCAATAATCGAAGAAGAAAAATTATTATCATTCATGAACCAAGGCGGTAAATCTGTCATGTCATGGCTGACAACAACAACAGATTCCACAACTACCAATATTAATGGTGATTTTACCTGGCGTATTGCATCGCAGCAGGGTACCTCTGCGCCTAGGCATATCTTTATCGCTTTTTTGCGTACCAATAGATATCATCAATTATACAGTCACATGATATTTGATCACATTGGAGCAACAAACGTATCGTTGAGAATAAACGGGCAACAAGAGCCATCCGAGGAAATATCGATTGATTTTGAAAATTATTCGACGGCTCGTGCGTATCATCGCTTGCTAAGTTTCATGGGTCGCGATCAAAATATCGATACGGGATTGCAAATATCGCAGCTAGATTTTAATAAATTTTATCCTATCTATTACTTTTCCCTGGAGCATCTTGATCTGGTAAGGCAATCTGTTGTTGATATCCATTTCAAAGCCAGAATTAACACAGGTGGACTTAATCACAAAGCGATCGCGGTTATTCTCAGCGATAGAACAATGATCTTGGAAGGAATTAGTGGCAGAATGAGAATTATCGACGCACCTGTTGAGAAAATGTAACTTTGAAGATTTTCTAAATTTAGATTAAACGATTATTAATATGCCATACGAACACGTCAGCGTAACTCTGACCCCGGGTCAGATGAAAAAGCTCCAATCAGCGATATCAAAGCGATGCGGTTTGAAATTAACCTTGAAAAACGATCAAATTCAGGGCGGACCTAACAAACTATCGCTAACTAGGGGTCAACGTGAACGTTTCACCAAAGCCAAATCAGCGAATTCCGGCGTTCATGTGAATCTTAGTATAGGTGCCATCAGAGACATGGTCAAAACGGGCGGAATTTTCCCTTTCCTAGCTGCTATTCCTGGATTATTATCCGGGGCTCTTCCGGCAATTGCAAAAGCGATAGGATTAGGTGCGGCCGGAGCTGTAGGCGACAAACTAGTACACAAAGTAATGGGAGGGCGATATGGTAAAAAAAGGGAAGCGGCCTTTATCTAAGACGCCCCCCATACGGATCCGGCCTAAGATTAGCACGGCCTATTCAAATTTAGATTTATTCAACGAAGCAAAGAATAAAAAAATAAAATTTTTCAGAGGCGTATTTATGCGGGATCAACTACCAGAAAAACCAAACCCCACCGAGACAGGAATAATAAATCTCGATTCAAATACTGGCCCTGGCACACATTGGGTCGCCTACGCGATTAATCCACGCGAAGTTGTTTATTTTGACTCGTACGGATTAGCGCCACCGAAAGAATTTATCAATTACGTGTCAAAGTTAAATATTCCGATTTGGTATTCGACACTTCCGACGCAGACGTTAATGGATCCACCGATATGCGGCCCAGAATCAATTGATGTCCTCGACGCAATTTCAAAATCATCCGGTCCGTATCATAAAATCGTATTTGAATATGCCATAGATAAATATCATGGTTGATATTTACGGGAGATTCCTCTACAGGAAGAAGGAAGCAGAAGTTACTGACGTCGATCTATCAAAATTCGCAACCAGGGATGATATTAATAATCTTCTGTCGTTGTCAGAAGTTGATCCTGGCGAAGTTGCTGTTTTTCAGAGCCGCGAAGGAAGATTACAAACCAGCAACGTGAAAATAACCGATATAATCAAGCGAGACGAATATAACGATCGCATTAATCAATTTACTAGCCTATCAGATTCGGTATCAAAATCCATCGTTGATATCGCCGATATTATAGCGAAGTTACCCCTGAAGGCTAATATCGCGGATGTGGAAAAAAAGGACAACGAGTTATCAGCAACGTTGCTTCTGAAGGCCGATAAAACATTATACGACGATCTTCAGGACAGAGTGACAAAAAGACTTAACAGGCTAAATAACGATCTTAAAAAACTCGACGATACCTTAACTAAATTTAGTAAAAAAATCGAGGAAGATATAAAAACATCCAGCGATACTTCCTCCGCCGCAAACGAACTAGCAAAGAAAAAAGCCGATCAAGCATCGCATGACGATCTTAGCGATAAAGTAAGAAAAATCAACGAGGATATTACTAATATTCTCGCCGATATTACCGAAATAAATATCGTAATGAGTCAGAAAAGCGATAAAACATCGCACGACGATCTCAGCGAGAAAACAAAAAAAATCAACGAGGATATTGCCAAAATCAACGAGGAAATTAACGTGGTACGTGAATTGGCGCGTCAAAAGATCGATGTATCGTTGTACGACGGAGAAATTCGAGATTTTGACACGAAACTTCTCGACGCAACAGCAAAAATTAGCGATATTAACACAAAAATATCGTCAATGAATCTTGGAATATTAGCGCGTATTTCGATACCAGCGGAGGTAGAAACAAAAAATCTTCCCTGCAATGTACCATTTGTGGTACAAACACAAAAAGGTACATGGACACCCGAGAATAACACATTTAGCTTTACCGCGCCAATTTTTGGTATATATCGAATATATGTTATTTCCCCGGTAAATTTCAATGTAGTTGTCAGACGTGACTTCTATGAATATCATCCCGGATTTTTAATATTTCCCGTATATGATTCCTTCCAATATACATTCACGCTATCACCACCAGGCAGACACGTGACAGAACCACATCCCTATTTTGTAATTTTCGAATTTTTAATCGGAGGATCAATTGGTTATTAAATAATTTAATAAATGACCGCATCAGACTACCGATACAATCAGGCGCGTTCATGGCAGGATTCGCTAAAAAAACTTCTCGACGAATATCAAACAAAAATAAAAAAATATCAGCGTAGATTAGTTGCCATCGATGTTGCTGTGTACGCGGTAAGTGCAATAATCGCCGGCGCAGGTATAATCTTATCCGCGGTAATAACAATCGCGCCGATCGCAGCAACGATAATAATCTCATCGACAACGACAATCGCCGGTGTTCTCAATATCATCGCAAAAAAAATATCCTCATGCACAAATGAAAAATTGTCCCTGTACACGAGTAAACTATCCCAGGTCAACGAGGCGTATTCGAAATTATCATCGTTGCTTTCTGAGAGTCTCAACGATGGCGTTATATCCGATCTAGAATTTTCAGCAATGATAAATATCTACTCTGAGATTGAACAAATGAATATCAATAATGTCGGAACTAACTCAAATCGTGACAAACACGACACCGCCGATAACAACGCTGATATCGGCAAGCTCAACCAGGCCAGAATATAGTATCGACTTTCCAATACCAATTAGCGTCAAGGAAATTGCGCTATCACAGTTACGCGTCTATAATAGCTGGCCCAATGTTAGATCGAAATCATTTGGTAGATTATCATCGAATAATTCGCTTGTTTTTGCCAATAAAAACCGTCTCGATGGAACTCCCGATTGGATCGTCGTTGGCATACCAACAGGCAGTTACGAAATTGAGCAACTAGATAAGGAACTTACCAGTAGGATATCAAATATAACCGGCGATGCTACACCAGGAATAAAAATATCCTCGCACGATCCAACATTGTCGTCGATAATCGAGGTAAAATCGCCATATATCGTTGATATTTACCAGTCATCGATTAGGACAGTTCTAGGTTGGCCCGAAATCGCACCTCTGGCAAAACCAGAAAAACCAGATTTTATTATTCCAGGTTGGCACGAAGAAGCTCCTCCAGAGCTACCGGAGCCAAAAAAATCAGATTTTACCACCGACGAAGGATGGTACGGAGATATCAAACACAAGCCTCTGATCCACAGCGCCATCAACCTCATGAATAACCACAAATTTAACCTGGTGGTGTTCGCTTTTACTTTTAGGGACGAAAGAATTCTCTCGTGGTTGCCTCTTCCTAAAATTCCCCCCGGTGTGAAAATCTTCGACGCTACCAATATTAACAGGACAATATTCCCCATAGATGGTATCTTGGTAAGAAAAACCCTCGACGAATTTATTCAAGAACATAAATTACAATTAAATTTATTGCGGGAATCCTTTCATGAATGCATCTTAAATAAATCAGGCTCATGTAGCGAAATTATCGAATGCGTGAAGATTTTAAATCAACTCGCGAATGATGTTGAATATTATCATGGTATGTTCATTCGGGCGATAATCGACGATATATCAATTGCCGATTATGTTCTTCCTATTAGCAAATTCGAGTTGATCAGAAATTCAGGAGAAAAACAAAAATTCATGAGAGTATTTGGATTAACCGAGGAAACGCTACCAAATTTCAAATTTCCTGATTATGATGTTGATAAAATGAGAAAATCCGTCACTGATACCATCGATGATTTATTTCCGAAATTACATGCCGCGTGGACTAAAAAAATACAATCAGAATCGATTCTCAAACACAATAATGATCCTGCCGGGCAAGGGCGGCATATCTCGCCGGGTATCGTCAATATAACGGAAGTTATCGCGATTTATCTTCACGCGGATGTCGTCGAAGGTAGCTACAACGTGGATTCGTCTGTGTCAGAGCAGGCACAGCAGGGATTTATCTTATATTCGTTTTCACCTAGCGCCTCTCCGGGTTTTTTGATAATAAAAGAGCCAGTAAATCCGTTTTACCTGCGATGCCACAATCGATTATTATCGAAGATAAATTTCAAACTGACGGATCAAAACGGAAATTTGCTTGATATACGCGGGGAAACGTTAAGTATCAATTTGCTGGTAAGATCGTGAAATAATCTAAGATTCTAAAGATTCTTAAGATTCTTATATCTGCCCGCAAGATAAAAATAAATAAAAACCAGGAAATTTTTCAAAATTAGTAAAATTTCTTAATTTTGATGGGGTAAATACCCGTCAAATTGAGTAATTTATATAATTTCGTAAATCTGTTGGGGTAAATACCCGTCAAATTGAGTAATTTGTGTAATTTTATGTTTTTGATGGGGTAAATACCCGTCAAAATTAAGAAAATTGCACAATTTCAGTAAATAAATTAATTCAGTAAATAATAAAAAAAAAATAATAAAAATCAGGGAAATTAAGAAATTTGTGTAATTTTATGGTTTTGATGGGGTAAATACCCAACAAATTGTGTAATTTATATAATTTCGTGAATCTGCTGGGGTAAATACCCGTCAAATTGAGTAATTTATATAATTTCGTAAATTTGTTGGGGTAAATGGTAGTCAGAAACAAGAAAATTGCACAATTTCAGTAAAATGAATAAAAAAAATAATAAAAATTAGAATTAGAATTAGAATCGAAGATTCTTAAGATTCTTGAAATTTTGTTTGTTTTTTTTGTGGCAAGAATGAAAATCAAAGATTTTTAAGAATCTTAAGAATCTTTGACGCTAATTTTACTTTCATCGACCAGCTTTTTTAGCTGCCTGACGCGCGAGCTGGTAATTTTTCTTGACTCATATTCGTCAGACAAACTCGACCTAACTTTTTCTACCAGCGTCGATAATTTAACGAAATCCTCGATTTGATCATCGCTGACTGTCGCAAGCGATTGGTACATCGCAATCTGGATTTTCTTTATAAATTTGTATTCTGACGGTAGCGTGTACCTGTATTCGAGCTTTCCCTGGACAATCGTCTCAAATTCGGACCGGATTTTACTTGTGTCCAAATCTGAGGATAAATTTATATTTTTCTTTTTTAAATCCTCGATGGCCTCGATGATGTTATTTATATTTTTCTCATCCATTTATATAATTTTTGTAATATTCAATTAATTTTCAAAATCTTCGATTTCACTTTCTGAGTCGAAAATTATCGGAATATAATAAAACTCGATCCATTCACCAAATTCGTAAGAAAACGTCGCATTTATTTTTTTTTCTGCCGCTCGCCACACTGAGACTGGATTAATATCAAAATATTTTGCAGCAACACTCATCGATTCAAATATAAGGTCCTCGCCTGTTTCTCGATTTATCGATTTGACCGCCTTAGCTGGTCGATATCCGCGGCCGGTATTGCCGGATATGCAGTTTTCACTCTGTGTCACCGCTCGAAGATTAGACAGTTTGTTGTTGAGTTTATCTCCGTCGATATGGTCGATTACCAAATTATTATTGATGGGTCCATGAAAACACTCGTATACGAATCTGTGACAAAAATAATTTGTGCATCTTCGATCTTTATTTTCGTTAATAGTAAATTTGAGATATCCAAATCTATTAATACTACCAACTTGATATCTCGTTCTGGTATTTCTGACAACGCCATCCGTTGACGCCTCGTATCCGGTAATCGTTGGATGAGATTTGAACTCGGAAATCATTGTTGATTTGAGAATCTCTGATTCTGGAATCGCTGATTCTGGAATTGCTGATTTTGGATTCATATCTGATAATCTATTTGTTTAAATCGTTATTTGCTTTGAATCGATTAATATAATCTTCTTCGCAGGTTATCACCGACGAGGATCTTTTTTCATAATATCGCCGCAATTCCCTATAATTTTTTCCTCCACAATCCAGGCACAACCGAGTTTTTCCTCGCGTGCCAACTTGACAAACTAAGCAACGTTGTGGTCCTTTACTACCAAATCGCGTGTATATGAGCGCCGCAATAATCGCCTCTGCAGGATTTATCACAGAATTTTGTTGAGCCGATTAATATCCATTTGCAATGCATTATTATAATTTAAACATTTGTCTAAAATATAATCATGGATGCATTTGATCTTGATGAGGCAGAATATATTATACCTGAAGTTGACCGAGCCAAGAGAGAATTCTTCGACGATGGAGCCATTCACACTTGGTCGACTTGGAAAACAAATTCCGTTGATGCTACGATGAATCTGGAGCGTGCTAAGAAAATAATCGAGCATATAAAAATCGAACACTCCGAAGAGCGATTTATCTTTGGAATAAAATTTATCGCACAAATGCCCGATGATACTTGGATTATTCGCGATAAACGAGATCCAGTGCGTGGCGGTAAGAAAAATGTTGTTCTTGATAAAAACTCTAAGCATGGATTGTTACTTGGAATCGATGGCCCTTATTACGCCAGGGCATATCCATCCAGTGCAGTCGTTTATGGAATTTATCGGTTAAATAACAACCCGGACGTGAAAAACCTACCTGCGATGAAAGAATCGCCGATGATAAACTGCGTGGCCGAGCGCGTCATCGAACACATGAAAAACGCCCGACGTGGATCTGGTTTGACCCAGTTGAGGTTGAATAAAATTAACGCATGGGCAAAGACTGTCGCTGATGGTGCATCTGTGGACGATGTAGCTGTGTTGAGCAAAAAACTTAAATTTCCTATTACGGTGAAAACGTTATCGGGAGAAATATTATACTCGTCGCCGTATAAATCTCGAGGAGCGCCAATCGAGATTGTCGATCACAATTCCCACGCGTGGTCGCAGTCGATGATGATATTTCCGCGAGATCATGTTGTTAAATTTTATCCCGTTGACACCGCGAAGGACAATTCCGATGCCATGTTCAGATTTATCAAAGAATTAAGCGTATCTAATCCAATATCGATTTGGTTGTTCTCGAGCGAAGAAAGATACGACCAATTTATCTTGCCATGCGGTGATATTTACCGGGATGAGATATTACACGAGTCGATTTATCTTGCCATGCGGTGATATTTACCGGGATGAGATATTACACGAGTCGATGAAAAAACTCGCGGTGAAATATTCGTCGAATCCCGATCAGTTACTAACGAATTGCTTTACAATTCCGTCTGTTGCTGCTCACGCCGCTAGAGAGAGAAACTCGTGGAAGCCTACAAGGAACGAATTTCTCGCTGATATTCAACTTAGCTGTATCGAATACGGCCATGGCGGATTGTGGAATACCAAGTACGATTTCGAAGATATGATCTCCGTTGACATGAGCGCGTGTTATCCTAGAAGTTTCCTCGGATATGGCGATTGTGCCGATTATTTTGCTAAATTCGGCCATCCTACCGGCGAAATGACAAGAGTAGCAATTAATGGACCGTTACCTGATTTTGTCATGACCGGATTCGCTTGTGTTACTTCGTTCGAGTTTGCTGAAAATTTACATAAAATTTGCTATATTTGGTTCGGTAGGAATTTCTCCCAGCGCCGTTGGGTTCCTACGGTGTTGTTGAGATATATGCTGGATTCGTCGATGTTAGTATCGTTGACGGTGAGCGAGGCGATTATATCCTACAGAAAACAGATCGAGGTGTGGTTGCCAACAGATTGTGACAACGCGAAAGATATCGGAAGAAAAATAATCGGTAAATTTACTCAAGGTGGATCCGTTGATCATAAACACCGGCACGCTAGATTATTTATCAACGATGCCGAGATGGATTTTATAATCGCCGATACGGTATCGCGAGGAATATTCTGCAACAGAGAGAATATTATCATCGATGGAGCGAAGTTAGGTACCGTGATTAGCTACCTTGACGGAGAATCAGCACAGTATACGCATTTACGATCGTCGATGCTCGCTTATGTAAGCATAAATTTGCTGTCGATGATAAATAAATTTTCTGATATCGCGGTAAGAGTCGCGACGGATTCATTTTATATCGATAAAAAATACCAATGTAGGCTGGAAAATTTAATCACCGATGGTAGTTCCTGGGGAACTTGGAGGATAAAAAACGAGGATATTCTAGATTATTGTGAAGACGCCGATGTTAAAGATCGCGATGAATTCCACCGAGGTAGATTTGAAGAATCTTCCAAGGCCGCATCTGCATTTGACCCAATTTCACGCAGTAAATTCGTTTACCTAAATGGGCCTGGGGTAGCGGTAAAACAACACGAGCGATAAATTTATTTGCGAACTCCGATATGATTGTGTTGACTCCGACTCACAGATTAGCGCGAGAAATAAAGCAGCGCGGAGTTGGTTCTTGCACGTATCACAGTTATTTCAAATACAGCGGTGGATCATGGGATTCGGCTCGTATGGGAAACAAATATATCAACAAGATTATAATATTTGATGAAATTTGCACGGTGAATCTAGATATTTTAAAATCGATCTTGACTTGGCTGGAAGGGAAAAATACCGCTGTGATAATGTGCGGAGATCACGGCCAACCTGATCCTATCGATGGCGAATCGCCTCACGAATGGCTCAGAAACTTCGTTGACTATTATGAAGAAATCGACGCCGATTATAGATCGACTGATATTTTACTGACCGAATTTAAGAAATTGATTCGACTACAACCGAATAAGATTCAGTGTGACGTAATGAGAAAAATAATCGACGAGACTCCGATGAGCGAATTTCTAAATTTGTGGCGTCCCGATCATTTGATCGTTGCTAGTAGAAAAATTATTCGTGATATTATTCAGGAAATGTTATTCAAGCTGCATTGCGAAAAATTTCCAACGCTGCAGGTACCATTGTGCTACAGGCCCGCCAATACTAGGAAACAAAATATTAATATTATTTTGCCATGCGGAGAGGAAAAAATTTTGGTCTTGAATGATATTATCTTTGTTGATATTAATCTTGTCAATGACGCGATAAATGCAGAAAAATCACCGTGGAAACTAGGACACGCAACAACGATACACTCATCGCAGGGATTGACCGTAGATGGCCAAGTTTGGATCGTCGATGATAGAATTTCCTGGTCAAATTTAGTGTATTTAGCCGTGTCGAGAGTAAGAAAATTATCTCAACTAGGACGAATTCGAGTAAATCACATAAGTGACGCTGGCGGTAGTTGAGTATCTTCTGGTACTATTTGTAATTCTTCCTTGGTAAATCCGCGTTGAGGCGCTAACGAATCTAGGATATAAATAGCTGGTCTTCCTGACGATCTTGTTACGGCGGATATTTTATGTGTTGTGACGCTCCAGGTTGGGTCGGTTGCTCTTTTTCTGCCTCCTTCAGCTTCGCCTTCCTTATATAAATATCTGACCGTGACACTACCTAGTACAGGCTGAATTGTGGAATCTCGCTTTAGGGGTATATTCGATTTTGTAATTGCAATTGCGGGTTTCATTGCTATTGTTCGAGTCGTCTCATTATTTAACGCGTTAATCACATGAGGCAATCTTGATACCCAATCGTGAGATCGATTATCTTGAATAAATTCACGCGCGTATTGGTATCCGAATAATCGTTCTGCGAGCGTTTTGTTGAATCTTTCGACGATAGCTTGATTGTGATGAACACCTACAATACCGCGACGGATTTTAACATTATTCGTTTTCATCAGTGAAGTAATCGCACCAAGAAATTCTCGACCCGGATCAACCTGGAGAAGATTCGGCCAGGTCAACGGGGATCGTGAATAAATTTCGCTAAATGCCTTGGCAATTTCTGTTGCTGTTTTATTCGATAACGGCTCGGCTTCTTTGTACCTACTAGCGATATCAACGACTGTTAAAACATATTTGTACGTGACACCGTCAACGGTATCGTGAGGAAGAAACATAAGATCCGCTTGATGGACTTCATTAGGTACACTGACAGTGAAACTCGCGTATGGTATTTTCTTACGTGGAGGGAGATATATTTGCCAGATTGCCTGTTTCGATAGCCACGATTCAGCGACGGATTGTTTTACTTTAGCGGCTTTGGCGAGTTTGGCAATTGCTGATTTTCCTCGCCAGAATCCACGCGGAGAATAATATATCTGCTCCATTATTATTTACCAGCGCCGAGTACTAATTTACCTTTCATCGCGCCTTTTACCAGCCAAGTTGCTAATTTCTCTTTGAAACTTTTATTAGGAATCGCGTCTAATGCGTGAATTAGCTTGATATCAGCGAGATGCCTTTGTTGTAAATCCCCGCTGAGATATGCGAGATCGTGATCATAGCAAGCTTTATCGATAGCGTTTACCGGATCTTCACCTTGCTTTGGTTGGTTATTATCGTCGAGTCTGATATCGAGCCTCGTTCCGGGTCCACAATAATTGTATCCTGGCAGATGCTTTTCTCCGGGATATTTTGCCCAGGGAGTTCCGGGTAGATTTGACAAGGAGGCGGCAATATCTCCTCCGGTTCTAGTTTTTTTTTTACAAATCTGAACTTGCGTGTCTTGCAAACTTCGCATTCTCCTGAGATCGCATTCCTGTTGTTACGTGTGACGATTTCGGTTGGATTTATCGTGGCTGTGTGCGTGCGGCACTTAACACAATATAGATCCATGTATTTTATTAACATGAATGTAATTGATTTTTCAGCCACGAAACGACGCGAGCAGATAAAACATCACGCGGTATTACCGAATTCGATTAGAATGATAATAATTGGCCCATCTGGATCTGGTAAGACGCAGTTGTTGCTAAATTTGATTATGCGATGGCTGAAATGGGACAAATTGTATTTGGTTGCACCATCCGTTGACGATCAGCGATGTTATCAAGTGTTAAAAGAATTTAGCGAAAATACCGACGAAGGCACAATCGAATTCATCACAGACATCAATGAAGCTCCATCCGTGGAAAATTTAGACGGTGATGTTAATAATCTCGTTGTATTCGACGATGTTATGCTGGACAAGCAAACCAACCCGGCTAGGATATTCTCGCGTGGCAGACACAAGAATACCGATGTTATTTACGTAACACAGAGATATACGCAGATTCCAAAGGTGATTAGGGACAATTGCAATATCTTGTCGGTGTTCAATGGCGTAGACACGCACACGCTGAGAAATATCCATCAGACCTGGTGTAACGGCGACATGGACATAAACAAATTCAAAAATTTCTTCAGCCGCGCTCAGGCAACACCGCACGGTTTTATTACGATAAATCTTCACGATCCACGAAGTCGGTATCGTATCGGCCTTGATCAAATTTATTCATGAAAAAGCAGCCCCGCGTTGCAACAAAAAACATAACACAAAAATCTTATCCCAAATTCTTCTTTTTTCCTGTCCTGGACGCTATATTTACTAACACACCGGCGCGACCAACCGATGCATCCGGTCTGAAATGCACGAAAATTAGCTTCCGTAGAAGGCTGTAAAAGTGAAATCTGAGGCTTCTACGGAGAAAGTTCGCGTAGGAAGCTTTATTTTGTCTGTTCACAATGGTCTGTTAAACTTCCCTGCTGCTCACACGGTTATGCCTTAAATGCTCCCAGAACGAGTCTTATTCCTTGATTAAGAGTTGCATCAAGCATTCTCAGATATGACTTTATGACTTTCTGGCTGAACCACAAACAATGCAACCATAATTCAGTTTGGAGCGAATAAGCGTCCTATATAAATTGTGGATGACTTTTTTTTTCAGCACCCCAGTCAGTGTGTGCTACTACTTTGAGTAGATCGAGAGATTTTAAGCATTTAGCTTTCAAGTTCTTTACGTGTGGAATAAAAGTCAGTTTTCTGTCAAAGATAATACCTACAAACTTTGTTTTCTCAACAACTGGAATAGGTGTTCCGTCCAGCGTGAGATTAGGTTCATTGTGATGTCTTCGTAACTGACAGAAATGCTTGCATACCGTGTTTGACTTCGAGAATTTGAAACCGTTAGTACTGGCCCAATTTTTAATGTTGTTGATATTTTGTTGTAGTTGTCTTTCAATTGCATGCATTTGCTTTGATAGATATCATATTATAAAATCATCAACGTATAACGAGCAATCCACACCAGGAGCCAAACAGTTGGTGATGCTATTGATTTTGATGTTGAAAAGTGTCACATATATAATACTGCCTTGGGGCACACCCATCTCTTGCTCGTGCAAATCTGAGAGGGTAGAGTCCACTCGTACCTTGAATTCTCTGTCTGGGAAAAAAATTTAATATGAAAGACGGCAGACGGCCTTTTAGACCCAGATCGTGCAGGTCATTTAGTATCCCGTACTTCCATGACGTGTCATAGGCCTTTTCTAAATCAAAGAAAACAGCTACTAAATGTTCCTTCTTGATAAATGCGTCGCGAATAAATGTTTCCAGTCTAACCAGATTGTCATTGATGCTGCGGCCATAACGAAAGCCACTTTGGAAAGGAGGTATTTCATTATTAGTTTCCCAGTACCATACGACGAAGAAGATAATGGTGGTATACATGTATAATGAAGATGGGTAAGAGGGAACGACTTAGGAATACGTAATTTTAATTAAATGCTTATACTAAGGAACTAACTAAATAACAAACTATGAAGTAACTAAATAAATCAACAAAAGCAATCACTGAAGTTTAAAATGAAACAATAATTTCGAAACCTATTTCATCCTGTAAGAGAGTATTCAAAATATTTCTCCGTATCCCATCATTTTTTTAAAACCCTGTAATGTTAATTAAAAAATCCCTAAAAAATAACAGGGATAAGAGTATATTTATTGCACGAAGCAAACTATTTTAATTGGTCAAGGTGCAAAGTGATGTAGTGAGATGATTTTAAAAGATATTCAAATGTCATGGTCGTTACGCTTGTCGTTTGAAAAAGTCTCACCAAAACTACTAAGCGACTTAGTCTCACCCTTCCACCAATGGGTTCATTATCCTGCCTATAAACAAGTAGACGTAGTCTCACCCTTCCACCAAAGGCTTCATTATCCTGCCTATAAATAAGTAGACGTAGTCGCACCCTTCCACCAAAGGCTTCATTTTTCTGCCTATACACAAGTAGACGTAGTCTCACCCTTCCACCAAAGGCTTCATTATCCTGCCTATAAACAAACAGACATAGTCTCACCCTTCCACCAAAGGCTTCATTATCCTGCCTATAAATAAGTAGACGTAGTCTCACCCTTCCACCAAAGGGTTCATTATTCTGCCTATACACTTGTATACGTAGTCTCACCCTTCCATCAAAGGGATCATTTTTCTGCCTATACACAAATAGACGTAGTCACACCTTTCACCAAAGGGCTCATTATCCTGCCTATATACAAGTAGACGTAGTCTCACCCTTCCACCAAAGGCTTCATTATCCTGCCTATAAACAAGTAGACGTAGTCTCACCCTTCCAACAAAGGGTTCATTATCCTGCCTATAAACAAGTAGACGTAGTCTCACCCTTCCACCAAACGGCTCATTATCCTGCCTATAAACAAGTAGACGTAGTCTCACCCTTCCACCAAAGGCTTCATTATCCTGCCTATACACAAGTAGACGTAGTCTCACCCTTCCACCAAAGGGCTCATTATCCTGCCTATAAACAAGTAGACGCAGTCTCACCCTTCCACCAAACGCTTCATTATCCTGAGTACAAACAAGTAGACGTAGTCTCACCCTTCCAATAAAGGGTTCATTATCCTGCCTATAAACAAGTAGACGTAGTCTCACTCTTCCACCAAAGGCTTCATTATCCTGCCTACAAACAAGTAGACGTAGTCTCACCCTTCCACCAAAGGGCTCATTATCCTGCCTACAAACAAGTAGACGTAGTCTCACCCTTCCAACAAAGGGTTCATTATCCTGCCTATAAACAAGTAGACGTAGTCTCACCCTTCCACCAAACGGCTCATTATCCTGCCTATAAACAAGTAGACGTAGTCTCACCCTTCCACCAAAGGCGTCATTATCCTGCCTATACACAAGTAGACGTACTCTCACCCTTCCACCAAAGGGCTCATTATCCTGCCTATAAACAAGTAGACGCAGTCTCACCCTTCCACCAAACGCTTCATTATCCTGAGTACAAACAAGTAGACGTAGTCTCACCCTTCCAATAAAGGGTTCATTATCCTGCCTATAAACAAGTAGACGTAGTCTCACTCTTCCACCAAAGGCTTCATTATCCTGCCTACAAACAAGTAGACGTAGTCTCACCCTTCCAACAAAGGGTTTATTATCCTGCCTACAAACAAGTAGACGTAGTCTCACCCTTCCACCAAAGGGCTCATTATCCTGCCTATAAACAAGTAGAGGTAGTCTCACCCTTCCACCAAAGGGTTCATTATCCTGCCTACAAACAAGTAGACGTAGTCTCACCCTTCCACCAAAGGGTTCATTATTCTGCCTATAAACAAGTAGACGTAGTCTCACCCTTCCACCAAAGGGTTCATTTTTCTGCCTATACACAAATAGACGTAGTCACACCTTTCACCAAATGGGTTCATTATCCTGCCTATACACAAGTAAACGTAGTCTCACCCTTCCACCAAAGGCGTCATTATCCTGCCTATAAACAAGTAGACGTAGTCTCACCCTTCGACCAAAGGCTTCATTATCCTGCCTACAAACAAGTAGACGTAGTCTCACCCTTCCAACAAAGGGTTCATTATCCTGCCTACAAACAAGTAGACGTAGTCTCACCCTTCCAACAAAGGGTTCATTATCCTGCCTATACACAAGTAGACGTAGTCTCACCCTTCCACCAAAGGGCTCATTATCCTGCCTATAAACAAGTAGACGTAGTCTCACCCTTCCACCAAAGGCTTCATTATCCTGCCTATAAAGAAGTAGACGTTGTCTCACCCTTCCACCAAAGGGCTCATTATCCTGCCTATAAACAAGTAGACGTAGTCTCATCCTTCCACCAAAGCCTTCATTATCCTGCCTATAAACAAGTAGACATAGTCTCACCCTTCCACCAAAGGGTTCATTATCCTGCCTATACACAAGTAGACGTAGTCTCACCCTTCCACCAAAGGCTTCATTATCCTGCCTATAAACAAGTAGACGTAGTCTCACCCTTCCACCAAAGGGCTCATTATCCTGCCTATACACAAGTAGACGTAGTCTCACCCTTCCACCAAAGGGTTCATTATCCTGCCTATAAACAGGTAGACCAAGTCTCACCCTTCCACCAAAGGCTTCATTATCCTGCCTATAAACAAGTAGACGTAGTCTCACCCTTCCACCAAAGGGTTCATTATCCTGCCTATACACAAGTAGACGTAGTCTCACCCTTCCACCAAAAGGGCTCATTATCCTGAGTAGTGAAAGGGGTCACCCTAGCGACAATGGGAATTAGCATTACAGAGACCCCTGGGTCACTCTAGCGACAATGGAAATTTAACATGGAGAAAAATCGTGGGTCAATCTAGCGACAAGGGGAATTAACATGGGAAAAAACCCTGGGTCACTCTAGCGACAAGGGAAATTTAACATGGGATTTTTTTTTTTAAAATTTTTTTTAAAAAAAAATTTTTTTAAAAAAGGGGTAGGCAATTCAAAGACTATCTCTTTTCGAGAAATATGGCTGGCCCTGAAAAGGGCCTTTGGGTTTTCTTCTTCTTCTTCTTCTAATTTCTTCTTTTCCTCCACCAACTTCTTATTTTATCTCCAACACTCTTTCTCTTCTTTTTTTTCTCCTTCTCTTCTTTCTTCTCTTCCTCCTCTTCTTCTTTCTTCCTCTTCTCATTTTCCTCTTCTTTTTCAATTTTTTCGTTCCATGTTCTTATTCTTATCTTTTCCTCTTCATCCTCCTTCTCCTCCTTGATCTCTTTCATAACACCACTAATCTTGTCCTTTGCTTTCCTTAAATTGTTAATTTTCATCTTTACACGATGGGGACTATAGGAATAATGGTCTTCAACGAGTCTTATTAGCATCTGTTCCATTATTCCTAAGTTGTCTAAAACGTCTTGCAAGGTTTGTAATTTGTCCATTTGGTTTGACGCCATCTTCTTTGTATTCTTTGCAGAATGGTTTGAACAACGAATACTGTGGGTTCTTATACGAAAAGCGCGTACGTGAAGGAAAACATCCCCCTAAAACATAAAATGGATCTTACCTACATCATGACCAAACATCGCGCGGACGTGAAGGAAAACATCCCCCTACTTTCTCATTTCATATAATATAACCCTAACTATACTCTCCACATTTGCTAAGAAACCCATAATCTACTATTCACACTAACATACCTGAGCTCTTACAAACACATACACTTCCACTATTAATTAAGAGTTAGTGTTTATTTTCACACTACTCTACCTACACACATTGGCAAATTAATAGTTATTTCTTTTCTAGAGTATTGGGTAGCCCTGAAAAGGGCTGTTTTGTTTGGAACTTCATGGACACCTGGTTAATGGTGGCACCTTCCAGGCCTGGCGCCACATACACATCTTATCCCCCAGTTACTTTTTACCTTTTGGGGGGAGAGAGCAGAGGCAGGATATGTTGCTTCAGAATCCCAATTTTCACTCTCTGGGATTTTGAAATTTCTTCTCTCCTTTTCCTCCTCCTCTTCTTTGTTTCTTCTTTCCTCTTTATATCTTCTTTCTTCTTCTTTGTTTCTTCTTTCCTCCTCTCTTATCCTTCCCTCCTCGACAATGGCTTCCGCGGCCAGTTCATTTAATATGCGCCTGGCATATTCCAGATGCACATGAAGCTCCAACAGTTTCTCAAGTCTCGTGTTCATTTTTTGGTGTTGATCAATCAACAAGGGTAGCTGGACTGCCGAACGAGTTTCAATTTATACTGAAAGCGCGGACGTGATGGAAAACATCCCCCTAATAACATAAAATTCATCTTACCTAGATCATGACCAAAAAAAACAACATCGCGCGGACCTAAAAGAAACACTCACTCACTTTTTATGCTACCCATCACTATTTTAAAATTTTTTATAAATCACTTCAATAGACTATCCACATAAGCAAAGCAATCCAATCTATCTCCAAATATACACCTCAATAACCCAAAAAAATCATTTTAATCTACTATCCACACCAACCTACTTTATCACTTACAAACACAATCACACAAACACATACCCTCACATTTTTTAAGAAAGAGTTAGTGTTTATTTTCACACTACTCTACCTACACACATTGGCAAATTAATAGTTATTTCTTTTCTAGAGTATTGGGTAGCCCTGAAAAGGGCTGTTTTTTGTTTTGCTATGGCATTCTTTTTTTAGTTTCTAAGAATGCGATGTCCTCTGAGGATAGACTTTCTGGCAATAGGTCTGCTTCTTCGGAAAGAGAAGAAGAATTCTTTGGTGTCGATACGACAATCGACAAAGCCTCTGTCAGCTTCAGGTTGTTGCTGCTGCTGCTGTTGTTGTTGCTGCTGTTGCTGCTGTCTCTGAAGTCTGTACTTCTCCGTCCATTCTTCTTTCTCCCTGTTCACTTCTTCTCTGAAGAGCTCTTCTATCAGGTCTTCAGTGATTTTTAACATTCTCACATTCTCTATTTCTTCTGGCTTCGGTATCAGACTGTGTCTGACCCTATGCAGATTCACGTAGGCTTCGTTGAGCTTAGCTAGTTTGGAGCACATCTTCTTAGGAGGATGAGTCGACAATGGATGGCTAGACTTGAAACAACCCCGGTTATTATAGTGAAAGCGCGGACGTGAAGGAAAACATCCCCCACACGATTTTCGATTCGCAACGTTCAGTGATTGTCATGAGAGGGATAGTAAGAAATGAAAGAGCATCAATTCAACATTCTTATAGCTAAACAAAAGACAAAGGCATTTTTTCTAAACACAACATTTTTTATTCAAAAATCACTTAACACTAAACATCAACATTTTTTAACAATAATCCAACACTATAACATCAAACAATTTTTTTCAAAACACAAACATTTTTCTCTCAATCAACAATCTACTTTGAACAGGGCTGACAACGTTGTGAATGAAATTGTGATTTCCACTGTTGGAAATCATTAGGCCATTGATGGACACTACGTTTCCTAGCTTGAGACAAAAGATAAGCATAATGGTCACAAAACCATCGATCTACTTTCACATCATTTCTAGCAGAAGAACGAGGATCGAAATGAGTCACTAAATGTTCTAAGGAATAGCCCAGGCTGCGATGATGCAGAAAATACACACAGTACTGTCCACACACCAAGGAATCTGTGCCTTGTAATTTCACGTTATTGAATCGGGTGGTTTGAGCATTTCTTCTCATAAAGTCGATGATATCGTCTTCCAAAGGGGGCAATCCGTACGAATCGAAATATTCCACACATCCTTCTTGAGGAAAGTAGACGGCTACCCAGTGGGTTCCTGGGAGATGACTGTCGTCTGTGTTGATCACGTAAGCTTGATGGTCTTTAGGTTTGCGATGAGGGAGTTCATCTTTAGCACAGACGACAGGATTCCAAGAAGCCGTAAACGAACTGTGGTTCAAAAGGTAGTAAAGTTCCCAGGTATCCATTGATTTGTGTGTGTTTTTTTTCTTCTTCACAGGTAATAATAAGTCGTCAATTCGATCCTGACTTTTTGCTTGAAAATGTCTGACGAATAAACGGTTATTCGTTCTGTTTCCTCACTCTGATTCAGGAGAGTTTCGATACGATGGATCTCTTGAGTGGTTAATGGTGGACAAGAATGTTCACGCAAGTCTTTATACCACTGGTGCAACACGTCTTTGTTCGAGATGAGACTCCAAGCTTCGTCCAGATACTCGTCCAATTTTTCTTCTTGACTCAACATCAGGCATTTATCGTGTTGAATTTGACTGGGATGATCCTTTTGACATCCATAGCAATTTTTCTTAATCAGTTCTGTTATTTTGTCGACCAAGTGTTTGGCAAAACAGGAGACTAAATGGGCTTCTTGTTCTGGCCATCTCGACTTCATCATGATATCTTCTTCTCCTTCCACGGTCTCCTTACATTCCATCTCCAAAGTTTCTCCACTAGGTAAAAAGGGATAACAGTCTTCCATGGCTTTCTAATAATCTAGAATGACTTCTCTCAAACTGTTGATTTCTATGGTATTATCGAATTCTGCATACAGGATGACGTTCACTGTCTGGATCAGTGGCTTTGCAAACTGAAGTTCCACACGAATCTGGCCAGATTTTATAGGGTGGAAATGTCCCTCGTCGCTGCCTTGGTCTGGAGTGAAATCGAAAGCCCACAAAGCATAGCCTCCTGCATAATCGTCATACTCAATGCCGTGACTGGTGTTGGTTCCTAACTGACCGGTGGCTTCGTACAGGGACAAGTACGATCTCAAGTAATTTTTGTTCTTGTCACTAAAGTCAGGTTCGAAAGGTCGGGTACACAAGGTCTTGCCATCACGACTGACTTCGACTTTCTTCACTAAAAAGTGTTGAAAGTTGAAAGGATTTTCTTTGAAGGCTCCGTTGAAGGCTGAATTCGTGACCATACCAAGGATCAAACGTTTGGGTAACTGTCCTTGGAACAGATGATCTTCGGTTATGGATTGTAGTCCAGCAGAAATGGTGAACGTTTTCACTTCCACACGTCGGATGGGATACTTGGCGGTTGTTCTGCTCAACGTTTGACTGATGTCGTTACCTACTTTGGGTAACACTTCTACGCGTCGTACGTAGAGTTTGGCCTCTAAAATTTTGCTTTTAGGAATGCCAGTCTTATCAGGATCAGCCAACAAATGGAAAGCGGTACTGTTGCGATTCAGTCTCAAGCGAACATTCACCCCGTTCAGCAAATATTTCTCTTGCAACCACATGTCCAAATGCAAACGATCCATCAGTTCTAAACTCCTCTTGTCTAAGATTTTCTCTTCTCTTGACTGAAAGCCGGAATTGCTTCCATCTAATGCGTCCAACTTGCCCGCTTCGTCAGGTTCCCACAGCACACAGGCATTGAGATGAGTATCCTTGGCATCTATTCCGTACGTCAAGAGATTTTCCAGGTAGGCGCGGTAAGGGTATGTATCCATGCTGCTGCTGACCAGTTTGTTATTCAAGTACAAATCCACTGAGCTGAACAAGGAATGCATGAAATTGTTGACGGGAGCTATATTCTCAGTGTCTTCTACTCCAGCACCATCCTTATCTAGAACTTGGACTTTCAAGTACAAGTAACTGCTATTCAGATCGATGTAATCTTCGGGCTGTCCTTTGATTTCAAACTCGATGGGAGCGGAATCGATCAGTGAGGAGACGGGATGAAATTCCACCCACTGAGATTCTTGCATGGTCATCATGGTGGGGGGCATGGCAAACAGATCCAGTTCCGTCTTGGAACAAGCGCAAGACTCTCGGTGCATCATTTTGTTTTGTGTTTCAATAATCGAAAACGTCTAAGTCTCGAACGGTTCTTCTTTTCTTGGCCTTTCTCGCTTGAAGTCTGGTGAAAGGGTGTTTTCTTCTTCGTCGTCTCTTTCTGCCTTGTCCTTGCTGAATGCCTGACTCGGTAGCGTGCAGGGCATTTATAGGTGTGTCTCGTTGGCCTAAAATGTCTTTACCCGTTTGCAGCAAGACATTTTTGCCAGCCCTCATGAAGGCTTCTTTAGGGTTCTGTTTGTCGATGATGACATTTTGGAGAAATTCTTTGCCTTGCGTCAGTGCCGCATCTTTCAAGGCGTGCAATCCGCGTGTCACCATCGGTTTCAACACTGGGGCCACCGAACGAAAGGCCGATTTTAACATGTCTCCTAAACCGTGTCCTCGCTGTCGAGCCACCCCTTGGTACACTGGATACATGACTTACTTACGAGTCGTGAGAGAACCGTTTTCGAAAATGGAGTTTCACCGTGACTTTTCCTTTGGTGAATGGAATATTTTGTCCCAAATCTCCTTTTATAGTAATGTTGACCGTGTCCAAATACGACTTGCTGACCGGCAAATAGTGAGGATGGACAAATTCGCGGTGGACGTGGTAAGTGTTTCCACCTTCCTCGTCAGCGTTTGTGGCAGAATCCACTTTGAAAGGAATGACACGTAGTAACGGCACGGAGGTGTGTCCCACCACGTTGTACTCCACCACATCGGAGTACACAAAGATCAAATTCAGTCCTTGGTTCAGTTCTACCGGGAAACGAAAATACCTCGCAAAAGAGTCGTTGTCATGAATGACTGCTAATTCGGGGCTTTTTTTTTTGTTCTCCTGTCTTCCTCAGCTCCGTGTCACCGCCCAATATGTCAAACAATTCAGGACAAAATAAGAAAGACATGAATTTTTTGGACCCCTCAGAAAATTTCATCAGAAAGCGACGAGCTATTTTGTGGTATTCCAGGGTGACACTTTTTTGGACATTCCCCAAAGCTTTATGGAACACGCTATTAAACCTGGTGGCTATGGTGCTGACCAAATGTTGACCGCTGAAATAATAGCCTGCGGGAATGATCAAGTTGTAGGTCCACCTTTGAGTTTTGTCATCATAGGTTTTATTGGTATATGTGCCAATCTTATTTAACTCCTCTTGCAATGGCTTGTCATGAACTTCCACCTTAAACCAATTTTGCTGTGGAATGACATTGAGGACTTGGGTTGGGTGAATCATTTCTACCAAAGCCACTTCCCAATGGGCTTCGTGATCTAAGGGGATGGCTTGAGGTAATTTGGCCGTGTAACAGCACAACGTGTTGTTGGGAAACACCTCCATGGAACTGTCACTGGGTAAGGTTAAGTAAAATTGGTTTTGGTGACTCATAATTCTAGAGTTCTGTGGCTGTCCGAGGGAATATTAGTGGATGTCAGAGGTGTGTCTCCGCCCAAAATGGGGTTCTGGTTGTGGTTGTTGTTGGAGTGGTGACTGGCACTGGCACTGGACACAACGTTCCCGTTCGAGGAGAATTTCAGGGAGGGATTGGGAAGTAGGTAACCGATGCAACTGCTCAATAAAATGGTCCACAATTGTTTGTCTCCTTGTTGCAAACTCAAATTGGCGATGGCTGCCCCGATGACACAATACACCACGAAGATTTGGCAGAAAAAGACGATTTGCGTTTTAGGCACACGTTCTCCACACCACACCCACAAGGGTTGTTTTTGTAAATCTTGCACAGAAGAACTAGGGGAAGAAGGACTGGTCGACGTAGCTGCGTCTGATGTGTGAAAGGGCATGATGGTCACTTCTTCTTTTTATAGTCGATGACTTGCGAAGCGTCGATCCAAGAATCGAAACTGGGTGGATATCCTTTCCAACGTACTTTGACTTCTTTGACACGTCGTTTGCCCACTTTACGGGTTCTGCGTTCGAGAATGCTTTCGATGTCGTACACGTCGTCTTCTTTTTTGGTGACACGTTGTAACTCGGGCAAATAAAACGTTCCTTTGAGCACTTCTCCGTTCATGTCTTCCAATTTATAGACGGCAGGATGACGGCCATGTACTCGTCCAGTGACGCGAAACAGTTCGGTCGTCCAGTTAGGTAAGTAACCTTTGTCGAAAGTGCGTTTGGTTTTGCCAATGCGCACCCAATCTCCTACGGTCAACTCTCCACTTTTCTTGGGGACAGCCCTCGTCGGGGACGTACCGAACAGGCGCTCGAACACCAGCACTTCGTTGTCGGGAGTCACGTCTTGCGGGGCACGTCCGATGCTTCGATGGTAAGATTGGTTGTACGCTTGCACCAGGTGCGGTAAGATGTCGATGTACTTCAGAGTGTGGTGATGCGTAAAATATTTCCACATGCGTTCTTTCAAAGTGCGTTGAAAACGTTCCACGATGCTGGCTTTGGTTTCGGGATTCTCGGTGGTAAAAAAATGAATGTCACGTTTCTTTAATTCTTTTTGGAAAGCTTGGTTCAGAAATTCGGTGCCTTTGTCCGTTTGCCATCGAAGAGGGCGACGACCGCTTTGTTTCAACACCCGTTGCAGGGCTCGCACTAACTCGCTGCTGGATTTGGAAGTCAAAGGCACGACCCAGGCAAATTTGGAAAAGACGTCGATGACACAAAACAAATATTTGTAACCACGATTGTAGCTGGCCAAATGAGAGACATCGGCTAAATCGGCTTGCCATTGATGATCGATACCTTCCACTCGGGTGCGACTTCTGGCAAACTTGCGTCGAATGGGTTTGTGTAAAGTGTAGGTAGCTTGTTCTTGTAACCATCGTTGCACTTGAGGTAAACGGAGACTTTTCAGTCGCGTTTTGGCAGCACGATACAATTTTTGAACTCCTGCGTAACCTGCAGGATGGGAGGGATCGAAGTAAATGCTGGCTAAGACTTTTTCCATTTTTTGTGTTGATTGGTGTCTTAATAAGGCACCCACTCTTGGAAGAGGCTACTCTTTTTCTCTTGGGGTATTTTCTTGGATTGCAAGGCTTTGCGTGTGCGGCCAGCAATAGGTGTCGAAGAGGAGGAGGATGTCTGAGCAGGGGATATCGGTTCTTGTTTCACTTCTGTCTTCACTTCTGTCTTCACTTTCTTTTTCTCTTGTGAGGAAGAAGGGGTCGCCATCATCTTTTTAATCCATCCAATTCTGGAGGTAGGTGGTGTTGTTAACTTGCGTACTTTTTCTGGTGGAGTTTGAAACCCTTCTTCTTCTTCTTCTTTTCCTTTTTCTTTCTTGACCACTGGTACCGGTACTGGTACTGGTACTGGTGATGGTGCTGGACTTTTCATCAAGGTCTTAAAATCTTTCAAAGTGGGTGGAGCTGTTTCGTCTAAAGCTTTCTGGTGAAAGAGTTGCAATCGTTGCAAGAGTTGACCGTACTTTTGCGATTTTTCTGTTTCGGACAAATCTTGGCGATCCATCAAGGACTGCAATTCGTGTTGTAACTGGGACATCTCGCTCAAATTGGGATTGGGAGGTAAATGCGGGGTGCGTTGTTCTTGCCACCGATGGTATTCCATCCATCGTTTGTAAGGCACTAAAGCTAGTTTTCGTCCTTCCATGGGGTTGTCAGGGGTCGATTCTGAGATCTTGGGACTTTCGAAGGCCTTTTTATCTTGCTCCCATCAGTCCTCCCAACATGGTTCCCAAGACTCCTTTCAGTATGGGGCCTAACAAGAGAGGCAAAATGCCTCCACGTTGAACCAACATCTTCTTTTTTTGACGAATGGGAATTTTCTTTTGAACCATTTGGCGAAGAACGTGACGATGTTTGCCTAAGCATTGTTTCTGGTGTTTGGACAAAGGGATCGTGCCTTTCAAAACGTTCAAACAACATTCGCAGACGGTATCGATGACCTCTTTGGAGGCCGTTTGAATGAGTTTTTTTCGTAGGGGTGGAGAAGCTTTGGACAGGACAGATAACAGGTCCCCATGTTTAGCTAAACGTGGTGGCAGTCCTTTCCTTTTCTTTCCTTGGGGTTTTCTGGAGGGTGACATTTTTTGCTTGTGGGTTCCGGGACATTCACCGAACAGACACTAACGTCGATGACTTAACGCACACCCTTTTATCTTTTTTTTGGGACTATCGCTTTGTCATAAAGGTGACAATGTTTTTCCCAAAATCGCCAAGGAATCCTCCCCTTTGTTGACGCCTCTTTTTCTTGGAACGACTGTGTCTTTTCTTAGGGTAATGTCGATGCTTGGCTAAGCGCTTTGTCGGATGACGCGTCTGCCTTTGTCTCTTTCTTTTGTGGCTTCTTGGAGGTGACATCTTTTACAAGTTCACTGATACCCCGACTTGGTCACAGGCTCTTTTTATACTGGAACGCGTCGCCACTGATTGTCTTTACGTTTTATCAGTTTGAGGACAGGCATGACACGTCGTGCAGGGGTACGCAACGGACTAAATCGAGCCAGTTCTTGCTTGGATAAATCCAGTAAACTTTGTAACATGCCCGATCTTTCTTGAACTTTGATTTTGGGAGAAGGTACTTTGTGAGCAGCAGCCACTGCCGCTAAATGGGAAGGTCCTGCCACTGGGGAAGTTCTTTTGGGGGTCATCAACGGAGAAGTTCTTGGTGTAATCAACGTCTCCAAGTACTCTTCAGTTCCTGGTGACATCAACGGAGAAGTGGACAAACGTGAGGCTGCCGGAGACGTTGTGGCAGGTCGTGGTTTGCGAGTGTAAGGTTGCGTCCTGGCCGAAGTGCCTCTCTTGCGACTAGTTTTCTTCTTCTGTGGACTTTTCTTTTTCTGGGGACTTTTTCTCTGTTTCTTTTTCTGGGGGCTTCTTTTCTTTTTTCGGGGTGGTGTCTGGTAAGAGGAGGGTCCTGCCACTGGAGAAGTTATTCTTCTTGGGGACCTGGTCTTTTTCTTTTTCTTCTTGGGGCTTCGTTGGACTTTTGTCTTGGGGATAACTTTGGGGGCATTAGGATCCCATCTTAAGAGTGAGCGAATGATGACCCCTCCCAGAGTACCGCTCCCTCCAGGTTTCAAAATGATTTGTTTTTTGGTTTGAGTGTCGATGCGGGGATCGGCCAGTTGGACCAAAGCGACTTTGTTTCGATCGAAAAAGCGTTGGGTTTGATGAGGAATCTGAATGATTCCTTGGAGTAATTGACGTGCCGTCACCGTGAACCATCGTAAGACTTCTTTGAGACTAGCTTCTAAGACACGAGCTCGTGTTTGTGGATCTTTTTCTCGACTGATGCCATACAAGGCACGAATCAATTTGACGGGAAGATGCGACTGAAGGGACGTCATGTTCACACTGTGTGAGACAGACGAAAAAGGGTCTGAGGTTTTTATAGATTTTTTTCATGGGAGGAGTGAAATGAAGTCGAGGACGGAGACGTGTACAGGACAGGCCCTCCGTCTTGGCACCAGTGGTGAAACAAGTGGGTACGAAATCGCAAATCCTCGGGGGTCGTAGGTTTCAAATCGACGAGTAAATAGGCGTGTGGCGTTTGAGTGGCATCGTCGTACGCCTGAGTCAGCCAAGGCGTTCCTAACTGTTTGGCTAAGACTTGCACTTGCGATTTATCTCGAGGGCTTTTAAACAAGACCACGTAATGCGCATTGAGACTGATGGTGCGATGGGCTTTACTTTGTTGAAACAAATTTTGGGTGATGTAAATGACACTGGCATTACGGTGATGCCCTTTGCGCGTGAACCACAATTTAATTTCTTCTTCGTCTTCTCCTAACATGTCGTCGAAAATGACCAAATGGGTTAGACGGGAGTCAGAGACGATGCCGTCGTCTTCTTTAGGAATGCCTTCCACAAACACGATGGAATCGCCTTGACTTTCTCGCAAAAGGCTGTACGCCGATTGCCACTCTTTGTAACACCACACGATCCGTTGAGGGGGCCGATCGATCAAATGATGTTTATGTTCGATCAAACGTTTGACGAATTCGGTTTTGCCTGAACCGCTAGGTCCAGCAATGAGCATGTTAAAGGGATGGCGAAGATACAAAGCCTCCCAACTGGCACGATCTAAGTGTTCGTCGATGACTTTGACAGTAGAGGAAGAGGGAGCAGAGACAGTAGAGGTAGCCATGGTGTCAGAAATGTCACTTGTGACACGAAAACAAACAAGACAAGAGTTTATATACTTTTTCAGAACACGTTTATTGAATGTTTCAAATATGAACACGAAAGACAAAAATACATACAACCCAAATAGTGATGTACAGGAATATAAAACACAGCAAAGCGATCAAAGTGGAATATAAACAAGTGTCTGTACAACATGTTTTGGTTAACCAAGATGTCCTAGGGACAGTGTGTAATGTTCTTACAGTCTCTACATGAGGTATTGTCACACAAGTGTCCTCTCGGAATGACCTTTCAGGAATGTCCATGACAGTCCTGTCCTGAAGCGAGTGGTTGTTCTCGGTGACGGGTTCTTCTGGCACCGTCACTAACACAGGTTGAAAAGTAACTTTTTTCCTTGAACAACTCTTGTGCATACTGGGCCACTTCTTGGGTCCAAGCCTCAAAACCCCCCTTTTTCCAGTCACGAACATCTGTCCAATGAGGGTGTAAGTCACAAGCTACACACACATCGTCATACACGTCTTGGGTAGCTAAAAGTTGACGAATCTTTTTTTCCTGTTGAGGTCGAGAAGTATCCAGATGAAAACGCAAGGCTTTGAACAAAAGGAGTTTTTCGTGACCATTTAAGGCCATGGAGGTGGTAAGTACTGATCGTAAAGAGTCCACAAAGAATCGGCTGGTAAACGAAATCCCAGAAAACAAGTCACTAAGACACACACCACTTGTCGTCCAAAATTGAATGGATACAGTTCTTGTAATAATTGATGGTAATGATCCACGGTTTGAATATGGTCATTGAGTTCCTTCCACGGAATCTGTTGGATGACATGTGACATAAACCGTGGCATGGCAGCCTGTTTTTATATTCTCTTTTTTTCGGATGCAATACACGTACTTTCTAGCCAGAGATCTTCGTTCTCCAGTAGGGAATCTAAATCTTGCATACTGTAACCGAAACGTCAGAGTTCGTTTAGGTGTTTCCTCTTCCTCTAAGTAGATTCCACGTAAAATATGTTGGTAATCCTTTAACTTGTCTTCCTCAATGCGTTGCACTAGGTGAATCTCGAAGTAACCATAATTATGAACATGTCGATCATTAGCGACTTCAAAGTGTTGAACAATGTCTGACCATTGAAAGAATTTCTGACGAATCAGTTCTCTTATACCATTCAGGTACCAGTGGTTAAAGATCTGGTGACGTATCGGATGCAATTGTTCTTTACGTTTCACTTGTATTTTCACCAGCTCTCGGTAAATGCGTTCTCTCAACTCCACAGGCAAAGCACGAATGTTCTCTTGTAAAGTATCCATGAATAGGTCATACTAAATCCTCTTTGGTCTGACACAAGAAATGTACTCTTTGCACAAACATGGTTTCACTTCAGTGTCGAATTTAAATCGTTGAGTCACTAACCTACACATTACAATTCGTTCAGAAGTTTCCTCTTTCACCAAGTTGACATTGTGTTCAAGATGTTGGTAATTCGTTAACTCTTCCTCTGGAATTCGATGCAGTACGTTTACAATGTAGTAGATAAAATCGTCCATACCAAACCATTCCTTTTTATAACCAGGAGGTCGTTGATCAATGTCTGTCCAATGGAACACTTTCAATTGAATCAGTCCTTGTATAGCCTTCAGGTACCAGTGGTTCAAACACCGGTGACGTATCGGATGCAATTGTTCTTTACGTTTCACTTGTATTTTGACCAGTTCTCGATAAATGCGTTCTCTCACCTCCACAGGCAAAGCACGAATGTTCTCTTGTAAAGTATCCATGAACAGATGATTATGGTAAAAAGTTACTTCAATGTCTCGGTCCCACTAAGGGTAAGTAATGACAATTCGGTGACCATCGAGTATGTTCTACGTAGGCCGAATCTTGCGGTTCCCAGTGGTGAAGTGTCACATCGCAACTGAAGCACCTGACTTTATCTCCTTCGCCCAAGTAGAAAAATCCGGCTCTGGCTAATTCTTCGGGGGTCGGTCCTCCCAGATACTTTGGCCATTTTCCTTTGAACGATTGAAGACGATTTTCAAAGTCGCAGTATTCCGACAAACGCACAGGAAAAGAATATTCGTTTTTCACAGGTTCGTTTCGATGAGGGTTGAGTGACATGGGTAGGAGTTTGCTCAGGGCTGGATGACATCCGTAGGGGGGTAGACGTGAAGGTGAACATTCCCCTTTAAAACGAAACCCAGTAAAATGTCCAAGAGGACGAGCAGCATCGCTTTCGCATCCCACAGGTTTGACACGCACAGCATCACTTTCCATGATAGGGGTAGGGGCACTAAAGTTCCCATGATGCTTTACGGCATCGCTCAGGTCACAAGGTACAGCATCGTATCCATCGCAAGGCTCACAATCGCACTCGTCTGCAAACTCCGTTACGCAATTACAATGGTAACCACATGGACAATCGCAGTTTCCTTCCGGACATTTTCCGTCGCAATGCATGGGTCTTATCCATCCAATATTAGTCACACTAGAGGAAGATACAACTTTTTTACAATCCCCAAACTGGAACGATGCCTCTTTCAAAGTATTCATCTTGTTCGCTCGGTCTTGGTAGTCACAATGAACTATCGATCTTGCCTAGGGTTCCTTTTTTATATACAGACCAATACCGACGTGACCGTAAGGTAAGGTGAAATGATTGGGAAGTCGAACTCGCTTCTGGTATACAATTTGATAGACTTTTTCCAAGGGTCGACTGACGATGTGGTGAGTGGGTAAACGTACAATCTTGTTCGGTTGATAGGTGGTCACTTTAAAGTTTCCATCCTCTCCCGATTGCAAGGCTTCTTTCAATACCCCAAAGTTGACCACTCGACTGGTACGATAATTCAGAGTCAGTCCTTTCACTTTGCACGTCGTGTGCACTTCTCCTTGTTTGTCACGGTATTCGTAGCCGTAATTTTTGGGACCGCCACTGACGAAACTTAGAATCTTGTCGTCGGGATGCTCGTCTGTCCAGGCTCCTAAACGGTCTCCTTCGATGTTAGGGTGATGTTGAATCGGGTGATGGATGTAAATGCAACTATCCGTGTCAAAGTACAGGACGCGTTCTTCTAACAGTTCTAAAGCTTCGTACAATTTTAAGCGAGCATGGGCTGTCACGTAAGCCGCAATGATGACATTTCCAAAAGGGTCGTCTTGTACAAAGTCCAGATCTTCTTCGTAATTGACCAAGATCAAATTCTCTCGAACGACGTCCACGTGTTTCATGTATTTGGTTTTGTCGTGAATCATCTGGAAGTAGCGGGAAGGTTCTGTCAAATATTCCGTCTTGGGTAAACACGGTCGTTGTGCCATTTTACCCCACAAGCAATTTAACATCACTTTGGCAAACGATCGCCTGCCTTCGTTTTTCTCGATGTGGTCTAAAGAGATGCCTTCTTGTTCGTAGTATTTCTCTTTGAATTGTATTTGGTCTTCGGGAGTGTGACACCAGGAAGGATAGCCGCTGGCTTCTTGCTTCAGTTTCAAAAAGGCATCCACGTAGTCGGCGAAAATGCCTTTCTGAGTAGGGTCACCCTTGCGGTATTGTTGTGTCTTGGGAAAGTGGCAAATTTCGTACACTTCTAACAGTTGGTATCCCATGTCCAGAGCTTTGAACAATTCTACGCTGACCCAGGTTCCCGTCAAGGCACGTTCTTCCTGGGTGTGCTGACAAGGTTGGTCTTGGTTGCACGTTTCGGCACAAGTACGGCACAAGGGAAACATCAATTTGCCTTGACAATGGTGAGGTAAGACGGGATGGTATAGGTTCGTGGGAGGCAAAACTTTACACTTGATCAAGCCTTCGTATTGTCGAATGTTTTTCAGGTCGATGTGTTCCGTTAACAATAGCGGGTGCCCTACAGGAAAGCGACAATATTTGCACACGTAGGGATACAGCGAACACACGTCCAAGTATTTGATTTCTTCTCCTTTCTCTTCGTCGGCTTGGTACAGCAAACAGGTGGCATTGGTCCTTCCTCCGTACAAACTATCCCTCGGGTTCAGCGGGTCCATGAACTGGTAACTTTCCACGAGGCGTTTAAACTCGGGATCGGTTTTCAAGCGGTGATCGTACTCGTGTTCCCACATTTCCACCACTTGGTATCCTTGCTGTTCTAACTTTAGGCGTCGCTGACAAGTGTCCTGGTACAAGTCTTCCATGGTTCGTTGCAAAAACTGATTTTTAGTGCCACGGTCAGGGTAGCAGACGGGACATCCGTGAAATAAGCAACCGTTAAACTCGTACACGATCTTGGGGTTTTCTAAGTCCCAGCCATCGACCGAATACGTTCCGATGGTCTTTTCGCCTCCTCCGTTGCGGGCATGCTGAATCCACTTGTCTTCCTTGTCGCACAAGTAATGTAACCAGCGTAGGGCTTTGACCGAGTATTGACGTTTGACAAAGTGGGTCGTTTGAGGACTGATGACAGCCACGGTCTTTTCAGGCATGAATCGTTGTCGATACACTAAGGAACACGCTTTGGCAATGGTGCAAGCTTCTTTCAAAGGATCGACCCCTCCGTGTTCCATGAACAGTTCTCGAAATTTTCCACAGCAACGCCGTAAAATGTCCACGTCGGAACGACAATACTTTAGCATTTCTTCCTGAAAGTCGAAAGGGTCCGAGGCGTGAATCTGGTACCAAGCGTAGAAAGCTTCTCGTTGTTCGGTACGCATGTTGTCGGGGTCGTAATAGTGAGCCTCTGGTAAATGGGGTAGAACAGCGTGTTGATTGGCTTCCGTATTGAAAAAGTGTGGAAAGTACCCTTTAGCCATTTCTGTCATTCCAAACGTTTTAGGCATTCGACTCAAAGGCATGGCCAAATAGCTCATCGAATCTTTAAACTGTACTTGTCCCACTTGCATGAAAATGATTTTGGCTCCGTTCAAAGTCACTTTAGGACGTTCGGTGCCATGTTCCGTATAGTATCTGAGAAGAAACTGTCCATCGTATCCGGAGAAATTGTGAGCCATCACCGTGGCATGACGATGACAATCTCCGTAACGTTCGATGTCCTCTTGGCTCCACGTCTTGTCGACGGGGTCTAAGACCCATTGGGCAAAATCGGCTAACGTGTTTGGTCCCCGAAAGATTTTTTCACGCCCTCCGGGAATCTTGCTGCAGTGAGGGCAATGACTGAAGATAGGTTCTTGAATGCACTTCTCGCACGCTCGATGAGCCACGCAGAAATTAGGAATGTGAATGCCGGTTTCTTGCATGCATTCGAAATCGAAAAAGATGAAATTGCCTTTCTTCTTGTGACCGTCCTCTTTCTCTGGTGGGAGTTGGTATTTCTGCACGTAATATTCGTGTTCCAAGTCCACGATGTGGTGACAAATGTGACATTTTTTCTTTCCTGAACATACGTGTGCCTTGGTATTATTGGTACGTATGCCTTGTCCACACGTAGGGCACAATCTCAGCAGTTGACAAGCGCATTTCTTCTGTGAACCTTGCGTCTTCAAATGTTGTTGGTAACAGGTAGGGCTGACAAACGTGCGCAGACAAGTTGAACAAGGCACTGGTTCTTCGCTCAGACAGGGTGGAGAGGCCAGACATCCTGAGCATTTCCATCCACAATGTTTGTGTTGCTCTCGATTATTATAACCATAGTCACATTTCTCACAATAATAAACATATCCCAGGAATCCAGTGATACTGGTAATGGTATCGAAATGTTCATCGTGATAATAGACATGAATGTATTTTCCGTCCTTAAAGTCTTGGCCTCGAAACAACAGAGGTCCGCGCACTTCTTGAGGGTGCACTTTCAAGGTGTAGCGTGGAGCTAGGACATCTTGCAATTTTTGCATCTCGGGAATGCCGCAGGGTGTGTCTTTGGACAGTCCGGCTTGTTGTAACAGGAGTTCTGCTTCATTTCGTTGTTTGGCTCGGTCGGAACGTTGAATAGTTTTCCAGGTTCTTTTCCATTCTACCGTGTCGTTCTTGTTGGCATAGGTTCGTCCCACCACGATGGCACGGGCTAAACACATCTGGTCATGAGGGTTGTTAATTCGGACGAGACTTGTTTTGGTGTTGCGAAGGTCGTCCACCAATAACATCTTTTTGCGTCCTGTCCCTTGAGGAGGAGAGACGTGGGTCATGTCCAGTGTGGCTTTACCATCGGTGATGTCAAACTGATCATTAGATTGTTGTACGTGTTGAATCTTGTCCATGACTTTGGAAGCAGTCAATTCTGCAGGGGTGCTAAACTCGATCCAAACAGGGGATTTCAAACCGTCGTGTTGTATGGAAAGTCTCAAGCGATCGTCTTCTTTGGGTTGACATTGTCGCTTGAGTGCAGTGAGCAAAGAATCCCACACCTCAGTGATGAACACTTCTGCTTTCTCTAACGGCACTTCAGCCTTGAAATCTTTAAACTTCACCGTGTATTTGTAAGCCGTGGTTCTAAATTTTCTAGAGGAGCGCTTTTCCGTCTCTCGAATGGAATAGTAATTTTCAGGGTTAACTAAGGGTGATGAACTTGGTTTAGAGGGTTCGGATTCTGGTTCACTCATGTCCTCTTCAAAATCACTGGCATGAATTTGTGCCAAGATTTCAGCCCTGGTACGAGGCGATAGATCACGTTTCTGCCTCTTACTTTCTTCTTCTTTCTTCTCGAATAAATGGGATCGTTTCATCTTGAAAGCAAAAAGTCAAATGACTCAAGTTCAAACACCATAAACTACTTTATAGTCATGGCAGACCAGCGTATATAAAAGGGTGTGTGTCTTGTCCTTTCACTATTCATTTCACTCTCAAGCCGAGCACAACGATGGAAGAGACTAACCAGATGGAACGTTTCGTCAGAGCTTTGCGAGGGGTCATTAGAAAATTCTCTTCAGACCAGCCTACGGACTACTCTCCTTCCTTTAGAGATAAAAGTCAAGATACTTGCTATATCTGTCAGAAGAAAGGGCATTGGTCTTCAGAGTGTCCAGACCGTCAAAAAAGAAAAAAAACAGGGGATAAAAAAGACAAAAGTCAAGATACCTGTTATTATTGTAAAGAAAAAGGACATTGGTCTCCGGATTGCCCAAAAAAGAAACAAGAGGAGTCAGAAGAAAAGAGGAATTCTTCAGAAGAAGAGAGGGATTCTTCGGAGGAAGAGAGGGATTCTTCTGAGGAAGAAAGAAGACAGGTGAAGAAAAAGAAACAGGAGAAAAAAAGAAGAAGGGAAGAAAGCGAGGAGGAAGAAGAAGAGGAAAAGAGTGTGACGGTGAAGAAATTAAAAAAACAGAGAGACTAAACAAGGAGAAAAGAAGAAATAAATGAACTTTTGATTAAAGTGTTGTGATGTGAATTGTGAATTGGATTGTAAAAAAATGGAGAAAAGAATAAATGAATGATATAAGGTAAGAGTCTTTGAGTTTTGATTTTAAAATAAGAAGCTACACTCACGCACTCATACACAGACACGTACTATAAAGGTAACATGGGTGAGGTTTTTTTTTTTGAGTTATTGGCAAATTGAAATTGTATTTCTTTTCGAGAAATGTGGGTGGCCCTGAAAAGGGCCTTTTTCTTCATGGTGTAGGGGTGAGTTTAAGCAATCAGCTTTAACTGCCTTATGCCTTTGCCACGGCCAAGGCCTACTTCTGGACTGCGTAATGTTGATGATGATGATGATAATGATTGGGTTGAAATCACTAAGGGTGGTACGGTAGGCTTAGTCACAGGGTTGACGTGTTTAGCTCGGGAAGGTCGTATTCTCTTTGGTCGTGATAAAGAAGTCTGATACATTTGTTTCAGACTTCTTAACTCCGCTAAAATGTCCAACAGTACCGTGACCGTTTGATTTTCACCCTCTTGTTTCTTTGCTGCTACTTCTTCTTGCTGTTGCTGCTGTTGTTTTTTTCTTACCTCTTCTTCTTGTTGCTGTTGCTGTAGGAGAAAAGCTTGTTCCGCTTCCTTTTGTCGTTGTATAAATTTCTCCAATTCTTCTTTCTGTCTCTGTCTAAAATTTTCCACTTGCGGTAATGAAGAAGGTAACGCAGGTTCCGGAACAAATTCTTGCGAAGAGAGAAAATCCACAAAATCCCAATTCACCTCTTCTGAAAGTAAGTCCGAGTTCCCTTGGGCAGTCTCCCCTGCTGGTGCACCCCAATGGATCGTTTTCTGAGTTTCCGTCATGTTGAATGACTGTCGCATAGATTGACTGCACACAAGCGCTAGCAGATCTATATTGACTACGTGACGTCACAGACTGCTCTCTTCGGATTGGATGCGGCTGGCTGAATTTTGTAACGCGTGTTTGGATTGGTGAATGAACTCAATCCGTTTCAATCCTACCTGTACCTATAAATAAGCGCCGTTGACTGCATTGATTCACCTGTTCTCGTCGCTTCAAGATGTGGACCACAGTTGAGTCATCCACCCTTGTGTCTTCCATGATGTTTCGGACAGACTTGCTCATGTATGTCCGATCGAAGTGGACCGTTGTCCACAGGACAAACACCAGCCTGTGGATACGTAGGATCTACGTCGAAAGACAAGGATGCCTAAAAAGAGTGCTGATGTACGGACCAACAGTGAGACGTAGCCTAAGAACAAGAAGAAGACCAATGCGGTGCCATTTATGTTAATGAATAGATTAACATAAAACCCAAAGGCCCTTTTCAGGGCCAGCCATATTTCTCGAAAAGAGATAGTCTTTGAATTGCCTACCCCTTTTTTAAAAAAATTTTTTTTTAAAAAAAATTTAAAAAAAAAAAATCCCATGTTAAATTTCCCTTGTCGCTAGAGTGACCCAGGGTTTTTTCCCATGTTAATTCCCCTTGTCGCTAGATTGACCCACGATTTTTCTCCATGTTAAATTTCCATTGTCGCTAGAGTGACCCAGGGGTCTCTGTAATGCTAATTCCCATTGTCGCTAGGGTGACCCCTTTCACTACTATCCTGCCTATAAACAAGTAGACGTAGTCGCACCCTTCCACCAAAGGCTTCATTATCCTGCCTATACACAAGTAGACGTAGTCTCACCCTTCCACCAAAGGGTTCATTATTCTGCCTATACACAAGTAGACGTAGTCTCACCCTTCCACCAAAGGCTTCATTATCCTGCATATAAACAAGTAGACGTAGTCGCACCCTTCCACCAAAGGGCTCATTATCCTGCCTATACACAAGTAGACGTAGTCTTACCCTTCCACCAAAGGGTTCATTATTCTGCCTATACACAAGTAGACGTAGTCTCACCCTTCCACCAAAGGCTTCATTATCCTGCCTATACACAAGTAGACGTAGTCTCACCCTTCCACCAAAGGGTTCATTATCCTGCCTACAAACAAGTAGACGTAGTCTCACCCTTCCACCAAAGGGTTCATTATTCTGCCTATAAACAAGTAGACGTAGTCTCACCCTTCCACCAAAGGGTTCATTTTTCTGCCTATACACAAATAGACGTAGTCTCACCCTTCCACCAAAGGGTTCATTATCCTGCCTATAAACAGGTAGACGTAGTCTCACCCTTCCACCAAAGGCTTCATTATCCTGCCTATAAACAAGTAGACGTAGTCTCACCCTTCCACCAAAGGTTCATTATCCTGCCTATGCACAAGTAGACGTAGTCTCACCCTTCCACCAAAAGGGCTCATTATCCTGCCTATAAACAAGTAGACGTAGTCTCACCCTTCCACCAAAGGCTTCATTATCCTGCCTATACACAAGTAGACGTAGTCTCACCCTTCCACCAAAGGGTTCATTATTCTGCCTATACACAAGTAGACGTAGTCTCACCCTTCCACCAAAGGCTTCATTATCCTGCCTATAAACAAGTAGACGTAGTCGCACCCTTCCACCAAAGGGCTCATTATCCTGCCTATACACAAGTAGGCGTAGTCTTACCCTTCCACCAAAGGGTTCATTATTCTGCCTATACACAAGTAGACGTAGTCTCACCCTTCCACCAAAGGCTTCATTATCCTGCCTATAAACAAGTAGACGTAGTCGCACCCTTCCACCAAAGGGTTCATTATCCTGCCTATACACAAGTAGACGTAGTCTCACCCTTCCACCAAAGGGTTCATTATCCTGCCTACAAACAAGTAGACGTAGTCTCACCCTTCCACCAAAGGGTTCATTATTCTGCCTATAAACAAGTAGACGTAGTCTTACCCTTCCACCAAAGGGTTCATTTTTCTGCCTATACACAAATAGACGTAGTCACACCTTTCACCAAATGGGTTCATTATCCTGCCTATACACAAGTAGACGTAGTCTCACCCTTCCACCAAAGGCGTCATTATCCTGCCTATAAACAAGTAGACGTAGTCTCACCCTTCGACCAAAGGCTTCATTATCCTGCCTACAAACAAGTAGACGTAGTCTCACCCTTCCACCAAAGGGTTCATTATCCTGCCTATAAAGAAGTAGACGTTGTCTCACCCTTCCACCAAAGGCGTCATTATCCTGCCTATAAACAAGTAGACGTAGTCTCACCCTTCCACCAAAGGCTTCATTATCCTGCCTATAAACAAGTAGACATAGTCTCACCCTTCCACCAAAGGCTTCATTGTCCTGCCTATAAACAAGTAGACGTAGTCTCACCCTTCCACCAAAGGGCTCATTATCCTGTCTATACACAAGTAGACGTAGTCTCACCCTTCCACCAAATGGGTTCATTATCCTGCCTACAAACAGGTAGACGTAGTCTCACCCTTCCACCAAAGGCTTCATTATCCTGCCTATAAACAAGTAGACGTAGTCTCACCCTTCCACCAAAGGGTTCATTATTCTGCCTATACACAAGTAGACGTAGTCTCACCCTTCCACCAAAGGCTTCATTATCCTGCCTATAAACAAGTAGACGTAGTCGCACCCTTCCACCAAAGGGCTCATTATCCTGCCTATACACAAGTAGACGTAGTCTTACCCTTCCACCAAAGGGTTCATTATTCTGCCTATACACAAGTAGACGTAGTCTCACCCTTCCACCAAAGGATTCATTATCCTGCCTATGAACAAGTAGACGTAGTCGCACCCTTCCACCAAAGGGTTCATTATCCTGCCTATACACAAGTAGACGTAGTCTCACCCTTCCACCAAAGGGTTCATTATTCTGCGTATACACAAGTAGACGTAGTCTCACCCTTCCACCAAAGGCTTCATTATCTTGCCTATAAACAAGTAGACGTAGTCGCACCCTTCCACCAAAGGGCTCATTATCCTGCCTACAAACAAGTAGACGTAGTCTCACCCTTCCACCAAAGGGTTCATTATTCTGCCTATACACAAGTAGACGTAGTCTCACCCTTCCACCAAAGGCTTCATTATCTTGCCTATAAACAAGTAGACGTAGTCGCACCCTTCCACCAAAGGGCTCAGTATCATGCCTATACACAAGTAGACGTAGTCTCACCCTTCCACCAAAGGGTTCATTATTCTGCCTATACACAAGTAGACGTAGTCTCACCCTTCCACCAAAGGGCTCATTATCCTGCCTTTACACAAGTAGACGTAGTCTCACCCTTCCACCAAAGGGTTCATTATCCTGCCTATAAACAAGTAGACGTAGTCTCCCCCTTCCACCAAAGGGTTCATTATCCTGCCTACAAACAAGTAGACGTTGTCGCACCCTTCCACCAAAGGGCTCATTATCCTGCCTATACACAAGTAGACGTAGTCTTACCCTTCCACCAAAGGGTTCATTATTCTGCCTATACACAAGTAGACGTAGTCTCACCCTTCCACCAAAGGGCTCATTATCCTGCCTTTACACAAGTAGACGTAGTCTCACCCTTCCACCAAAGGGTTCATTATCCTGCCTATAAACAAGTAGACGTAGTCTCCCCCTTCCACCAAAGGGTTCATTATCCTGCCTATAAACAAGTAGACGTTGTCGCACCCTTCCACCAAAGGGCTCATTATCCTGCCTATACACAAGTAGACGTAGTCTTACCCTTCCACCAAAGGGTTCATTATTCTGCCTATACACAAGTAGACGTAGTCTCACCCTTCCACCAAAGGCTTCATTATCCTGCCTATAAACAAGTAGACGTAGTCGCACCCTTCCACCAAAGGGTTCATTATCCTGCCTACAAACAAGTAGACGTAGTCTCACCCTTCCACCAAAGGGTTCATTATTCTGCCTATACACAAGTAGACGTAGTCTGACCCTTCCACCAAAGGGCTCATTATCCTGCCTTTACACAAGTAGACGTAGTCTCACCCTTCCACCAAAGGGTTCATTATCCTGCCTATAAACAAGTAGACGTAGTCTCCCCCTTCCACCAAAGGGTTCATTATCCTGCCTATAAACAAGTAGACGTTGTCGCACCCTTCCACCAAAGGGCTCATTATCCTGCCTATACACAAGTAGACGTAGTCTCACCCTTCCACCAAAGGGTTCATTATTCTGCCTATACACAAGTAGACGTAGTCGCACCCTTCCACCAAAGGGCTCATTATCCAGCCTATAAACAAGTAGACGTAGTCGCACCCTTCCACCAAAGGGCTCATTATCCTGCCTATACACAAGTAGACGTAGTCTCACCCTTCCACCAAAGGGTTCATTATTCTGCCTATAAACAAGTATACGTAGTCTCACCCTTCCACCAAAGGGTTCAGTTTTCTGCCTGTACACAAATAGACGTAGTCACACCTTTCACCGAAGGGTTCATTATCCTGCCTATACACAAGTAGACGTAGTCTCACCCTTCCACCAAAGGCTTCATTATCCTGCCTATAAACAAGTAGACGTAGTCTAACCCTTCCACCAAAGGCTTCATTATCCTGCCTATACACAAGTAGACGTAGTCTCACCCTTCCACCAAAGGGCTCATTATCCTGCCTATAAACAATTACACGTTGTTGAAAAAACCTCATCGCAATCACTTAGCTATTTACCGCAACATCCACCCCAAAACAAACATTTTCCAACTCACAAAACAAGCGCAAGTTTTTGGAATAGGTGTATCATAACAATTCACCCCACAACCACACACCACAAAAATGATATTGCCCAATGATAACCATAATTCACTGTACAAGGATGCCGACATCAAGTTAGTTTCACTAGAAGGAAACATACATTATCCTACTCTCAAAACAATCATATCTCGTTGAAAGAGCCACACCTATATCACCGACACCCCCCCCCACCCCCGAATCTCCACTCATCGCAACAAAAGATCCGCAAAACATTATTCTGGCGCATAACAAATATAATACACAGGAAAAGCGTCACCAATACAACTAAGTACAACATCACTCTTAGTTCTTGTATACATTTATCACATTATACTAATCAATAATTGGAATACGCTTTCTAGTTCAATAAAATTTAAATAATTGTTGATATACAGACAGCAAATATAATTTAAACTGTTCGCATATTATTTTATCAAAAAAGTTATTTTTCCGTAAAAACGTCAAGATTTTGCTTTTGAGTTTTTATAAACGAGCACATTATTTATTCTTTTGGTAAGGTAAATAATTTTAATTAAAGCACATTCCTAAAATTAAACATTATTCATTGCTAAGGTGACAACACAATTAAAAACTGCGATGGTCAGCTATTAAATAAAAGAAATCCAATGAAAGTAAAAATTTAACAATAGTTTGCTTCACGCCCCGCCACCTACCACCCACTACGAATTAAATGGTATGTTAATTTATCCCATTTCGATTCAGTGACCCTGGTATCTTAGATTGTCCGGGGAGCATTATAAAAATATAGCCCAACACATTTCTTATGTCGATTGTGTTTACACATTAATTCGGAATTCTCAAACTGGTCCTTTTGACATGTGTGTGACCTCTATCTCTCTCTCTCTCAAAGTAATCAGTCTCTATTATGTCCTCTTGGAATGTCTTTGAGCTATGTCTATTGCATACACAACACAAACATACATGTTCCTCTCTTAAACCGTGGGAAAATGGCTAGAACGTCTGCTTCGGATGCGGGAGAACGCGGGTTCAAACCCGTGCCGAGTCATACCGAAGACTTACATAAATGGAACTAACAGCTGCCTCGCTAGGCGTACATCATTAAGAGGTTGGTGTTAAAATTGGTCATACCGGTGTCCGGATAATGTGACTGGGTGGGACATCATGCTACATGTCTGCGGCATTGTGCCCAAGTGCTAGACATCATTATAAACTGCCACACTGCAGACATCGTATTGACATGACTGACAAGTTGCTAAAGCTACGTTAGAATCCAACACACACACACACACACACACACACACACACACACTTGTATTCATATACTTGTGAGGACCTTGACATGTGACTACATTTCGAGGACCATAAGAAGGAATGAAAGTATGTCAGAAATTTGAAAGTAAGCTTAACTGCAACCCAGACAATATCTGTATAACTTACTTTTTGCCGTATTCTTCTTTAAACATCATGAGGACTACTCTTACTTTACCATCATTGTGAGGATGTCGTTGTGAGGACTAATTGCACACAATCAGAAACTACCATCAACCTGGGAACCAGAATATTTTTTTCTCTTATTGTGCCTGTCCAGCTAAAACATGTGAAGATAATTATTAAAAAGCTTAGGAGTTTATTTATCTTCAGTTAAAAACTATAGACAGACAGATATATGAGCTAAAATGTTCAGATCTTACAAAAAAAAATACAAGTTTAAGGTACTATGCCGCAAAACAACACTTCAGGTACTGTTTTACAACTTCGTGACCTCTTTTTCTGACACAATCGAAAATTACCATCCAGTTGGGAAATGAGAAATATCATTATAAAAAAATGTGCATCAAGTCTAGACTGTGTACAGTCAAAATGTAAAAATATGAAACCTATCTAAATTGTCAATGCATCATTTAAAATAAAACAATGAGATTTTAAAAAAAATTAGGTTGTCACCAGAGCAACACAATTTTCATAAGTCAGTTTGGCCATGGCAAATTCATTGGAACTGAACTTGCCTTTGGGAGATCAGCGCTTGACCCATTGTTTGACAACAATATATCACAGCTAAAGTTTAAAAATTAGGCAGAATTTTATAGGGAAGTTAAGAAAATGCGTTTCATTCATTTTACAATTAATATGTGTTTCTTTTTTGTTTATACCGTAAAACCATGTGCTGATAATTAAAGTTATCAAAAAGATGTGCGTAAATAGTAAATGAAGATAAATATGTACGTGAGAAGAAAAGGAAGTTTTAGAATGAAGATATATGCATGTGTATATACATAGATAAATATATTATGGTGTGAGACAGCTAAGGGGGGGGGGGGTTGAGAGAAGGGGTTTTAGGTAAAAGACATATACCTAAAACATTAAATATTTTGCTTTGAAAGGGTTCTTTTGATTTGCCTTTGGAAACGTTGTTCTATTCACTTTTCTACGCATATATATGCTACCAGATTAATATGTACAAATTTATAATGAAAGCTATACTTTATGGAATTACTTTTTTCTTCTTAAAACTAAATTATTTGAGAACATTGATTATCCATTTGCTTAACAATTATCATCCAGTGACCTTGAAATCGGCGATATGCATTAAAACTCTCTGACGAAATGACTTTTGAGGAGTTTAGAACACTTATTTGTATTCGTTTATTTATTTTCCAAACAATAAATAGTATTTGACCTTCTGCAATTTTCATGTAAACAATCAGATACTAGATGATAAACACCGAATGGGGTGCTAGATGTTAGGTTGATTGATTAGGCATTTAAAGAAATAGAAATGGCTAATCATTATGGATAAGTGCTTTTTTAGCATACCTGTAAAATAAATCTCTCACGAGTCACATCAGTATGAACATATACATGTATTATCTAACTGCCTTCAAAGAGACGATATGCATCAAAATAATCTCTGGGAAGCAGAATGTTCAGTCTGGAAGCTCGGCATATAAAGTAACTTGCAAAATCTCCATGGCCGCGTTAGGGCTTGAAGTCCGCGAATCATGTATATATATGAATCATGTATATATATGAATCATGTATATATTGAAATGTAACCGACAATTTAAAATATAAATATACAGTACCTGTTTGTTAAGACAAGCTTCAAATATTCATGTTATGATGTTATGTCACGGATTACAAAATCGAAATTATTCACTCTAACAGGGATAGATTGATTATAGAAACTGCGGACCATTTTGCAAAAGAAGATTTGCTATACGCGTGTGTGTATGTGTCTGGGTTTTTAACGTAGGTTTAACAATGTTTCAGTCATGGATTGCGATATATGTAATTATACATTAAGGTGATGATATATGTACTTTTGTGAGATCGCAAAGTATAATTTTTTAGAACATACAGCATTACGAACTATACACATATCTTAATTTTTTCACCTTGCCCACGGGATGAGGCCCGAGACTAATATGAGCTTCTTCCTGGCATCAGGCAAGTTGATTATGAAAGCCCTAATAACAACAATACAAGGGTCTATTGTTCTGCATCAAATTGAGGACTTGCACTAGTAACTGATGACGAGATTTGCAACTATGAAAATTGTCCAAACCAGATTCAAAGTTAGTTTTTATTCCTACGTTTTGAATATCTGTCATCATGAATATTCAATTGTTTACATGTAATATATTGCATCGCAACAGTTTCAGATGACATATCGTATCAAGTTCATGGTTCCTCGTCCCTAAAACTAATAGGACCAAAGCAACACTGTTGTGCCCATATTAGACATCAGATCAGCACCATTTTTGTTTATGACAAACAAGACATCACATGAAGTTTTCCCGTGAAGACCGGATGTCAAAATGACTTTCTATTATGGGGTAGCAAAATGATTTTCAAGATGCCTACCACGGTGGCCATACCAAACATCACATCTCCACCATTTTAATTTAGGACTAAGACAGTACAAGAAGTCTATTGGCGAGAACCTCATACTGGTGCGACTATCCACCGACATATTTCTAGGATAATTCCTATCTTGCACTAGCAACAATCTGTTCCAGTCTGACACTAACAATGCATTGCTCTGATCAGATACCAGCAATAGACTACACCTATCCGACACTAGCAACACTCTGTTCCAATCTGACACTAACAATGTATTGCTCTAACGAGAATACTTGGAATATGCTGTTCCAATATGTCATGAAAACGAGGGAGTCTCAAGTTGTTACACAAGCAGTATTTATTCACACACGTTCTGAGAACACATCAATAAGCTTCCATGATGGATCGTGGCGCCCCTGCCCCCGGGAGCAGCCTCTGTCTGATGTTGCACACATCTCCCCTCTTTTGAGATTATCCGAACATAACATTTTGCTTATGACTAGAGAGGGGGAAAAAAAGAATAACGCCAATATGAAAACATTGAATACGTGAGCAATGCATTTACTGTCTTTGTACCTGAACTGTCCACTTAAAGAATTTGACGGAATTGATTTATATAATAGGCTACTGTAAACTTGCACAGAATAGTCCTGATTTTAATAATATAGAAACCTAAAAAGTCCAATTCTATTGCAATATTTCAGAAATCGAATACTAAACTACGCGTTGGCACATTTATAAAAGTCACTTTCTTAGACAAAATCAGTGAATCTGGCTGGTTTTCGGACAACTCTCCCACTTAAAGTCCGCACTGGAGTGTTTGGACTGTTGGGCCCATTGGGTACAGCTGCTTGATGGGGGTCGGCTACACTGGGTCACGCTGGGTGGTAGAATCACGAGATGGTGGTTGCTGTTGTGTTGTTGTGGGGTTTAACGCCATTTTTCAGCACGATAGGCTATACATGGCGGCCAGTATTAATGGTGGAGGAAGAACCCGGAAAACCCCGGAAAGAACCACCGACCCACGAGAAGCTACTGGCAAGCTTTCTCACATGCCCACATTGGCTGAATCTTAGACTCGAACCGCCGCAGACAGAGGTGAGATGGCAGTGATCCGTAACGAAGAACGCTTTAGACCACTCGGCCACTCGGGGCCCCAGATGGTGGCACGGGCTTTATGTTATTGAGAGACCTTGTGCTGGACTCCAAATGAGTCCTGACAGCACACTGTGGGGACTTTGTTGCAATGTCTGTAGACGAATTTGTATTGACTGGAAGTAGAGTATTTTGGCTATTCATCCGCTGTACATGGATTCGATTGCGCCTGTATATCCTTCGGGAGTTTATACCAAGTAACTTCTTATGTCTTTTTCGGCTTGAATAGCTATGCCTGGTGTTGACCACTTGTTATCATTTCCATGCCATTTGACTCTGACGCTGTCTCCCTCAGTAATATTTGGTAAATTATGTGTAGTGTGGCGCCAGTTGTGAAATAATTCATATCTTTGTTTTGTCTTAAGGTCTCTCTGCCTGATGATTTTGAGGTTTGGCCAGTTGGGGTTTAACTTCTTTTCAATAATGGGCAAGGTGGTCCTCATCTGGCGTCCCATCATAAACTGGGCTGGGCTGGCACCTGTCGCAGCTGTCGGTGTGGCTCTATGAGCCATCAAGGCAAGGAATACATCATCCTGTTTAAGTATGGACTTTGCTATTTTGACACCACTTTCTGCTTCACCATTCGCTTGTGGGTAGTGAGGACTGGTAAATACTAATATGAAGTTGTTTTTCTCATCAAACTCCGTGAATTCTGAGGAAGTGAACTGGATCCCATTGTCTGATACTACGATATCTGGCATTCCCCATCTTGCAAATGTGCTCTTTAGCTTTCCAATTCCCTGCTGGGAGGTTGTATTTGCTAGACACATAATTTCCAAATAGCGTGAAAAGTAGTCAATAGCTACCAGGTATCTTACTTGTGTGGCTTCACAAATATCGATAGCAATTCTCTTCCATGGTCTGTTTGGTAGAGAGGTTGTCTTCAAAATGGTTCCCTCCTCTGTGCTGGCTTCCTAATCTAACAAAATTCACATGTCTCTATTTTGCCTTGGATCTGTCTCGCGATTCCAGGCCACCATACACAACTTTGGGCTCTCTCACGACATTTGGCTAATCCCTGATGACCCTCGTGAATGTTATCAAGAATTCCGGGCCTTAAGACTGTAGGTATGATAACTCTGTCCCTGAAGAGAAATAGGTCGTTCTGCATTGAGAATTCACTGCGTACAACAAAGTATGGATGTACATCTAGGGGACAGCTATGTTTCTTATCCGGCCATCCGTTTCTGGTGAATGTCATTGCAGTCTGCAGATGGTGGTCACTCCTATAACCTTATTTTATTTGTTCTAATTTCATATCGAAAATTGGCCTGCATGCCTCCATTGACTCTATAAAAACTTCCATTTCCTCTTCGTATGTGGCTTCCTGGACCAGGAGAGGGCTCCAAGAAAGGGTGTCTGGAACTACCAAAAGCTTCCCAGCTACACACTCTGCCTTTGCGTTGAAGTGTCTCAACCGCATCAACAGTCGTTGACACCTTAAAAGAGCTTTACCTAAATCATGTGTGTTGATCAGTAGCACTAAAGGTTTGTGGTCAGTATACACTCTGAACGAGTCCAGTCCAACAAGATATGGTGAAAACTTCTCACAGGCCTACCCACATGCAAGGTACTCCTTCTCTATCTGTGCATATTTAACCTCTGCAGGGGTGAGTGTTCTGGAACAAATGGCAACTGGCTTGAGTTTGTGGAATATTGCCCCACCAATTTCATAACTGCTGGTGTCAGCGCTGACAACTGTTAACTTGCCATGGTCATAAAATGCTAAGACTGGTGTGGATGTCAGCATCTCCTTGACTTTCGTGAAGGCGTAATACTGGCCTGAACCCCAATACAAGGCTGTGTCTGATTTCAGGAGGTCCGTAATTGGTCGCATTATTGTAGAAAAATCTGGGAGAAATCTACCTAAGTAGTTGGTGCGACGAAGCTGATATTTAATGGTGCAGGTAGCTCTTTCACGGCGGCAACCTTTGATGTTCTTCCTAAATTCACATTTTTCCTTGTTGAGCTTGAGACCAGTCCTACTGAGCTTTTCCAGTATCAAATTTAGGCGTCTGTCATGCTTCTCTAAGGTTCTACCATAAATGAGTATATCATTTATAATGGCCCCTGCCCCTTCATAGCCAGTCAGCAGCTCTGTCATTTTTCTCTGAAAAATCTCTGATGTCGACGTAATTCCAAATGGGACTCGTTTAAAGCAGAAGCGACCCAGCGGTGTAATAAAGGTTGTCAGTTTTGCACTTTCTGGATATAAAGGTATTTGATAAAATCCGCTTTTTGCATTAAGTTAGGAGATGACAGTGGAGCCTATCAGCTTCGGTGATATATCATCTAGAGTAGGCAGCATATATCTTTCCCGTCTGACAGCCTCATTGAGCTTCTTCAAGTCAACATAAATTCTGACTTTGCCATTTAGGGACTGATACTGAGGCGCACACCATTCTGTGTACTCAGTTGCTTCCTCAATAATGCCTTCCTGTTGCATATGGAGCAGTTCTTCTATCACCTTAGACAACAATGGAAATGCTACACGCCTGGTTGCACTGTACTGTATGTCAGTGGTTCCCAAGCTTTTCAAGTAGAGGGCCATATCTACTATTTTCGGTAACTAAGCGGGCCACGACGTTATAAAATTATAAAAGTTTATCAATGTTTATAAAATTATAAAAGTCGTGTAATATCATTCTTAAATATATTAACTTTCAGCAACCAAATTCTAAAACTTTAAAAGCAGTCAGTGTCAGTCCTGCACTACAGTCATTTTCGGTTTTAAATGAAATCCGCAGATTAAGCAAACCGGTTTACCACTACGACTAGGCACAAACATAAATTTCTCCGTCCAATCTGCGTTGAATTCACGACAAGCAACGTCCTCACGTTTTCGCTTATTAGCATTGTTTGATTCTACGTTATCCACGTTCATGCTTGTCGGCTTTAACGGTAAATTTGTATTTGAAAAATCTAATTTCAACACAAAACTGCTACTAAACAGTTGTAACAGATGACATCATGGCGTCTTGCGCACTCTGATTGGTCGACAAGGCTGGGAAAAGGGTATTTCCAAACGTTTCGTTCGCCAACTCAACGGGCGCATTCGATAATTATATCCGAGCACAACAACCACGCGCAGAGTGAATTATCGAACGCCGACGGAGTTCCGAGTGCTCGACCAAAATGACAGACTTCTTAGAAATAACATTCTAGACTCTAGAATACTGTAGATCGCGCATTATTGCAACTTTCGTCTAGTTATTATTTATTTATCTGAACGTCAATAAATTATTGAAATTATTAAAATACATTATAGTAAATATAGAGGCCTCGCGGGCCACTTTATGAGAGCTGACGGGCCACAAGTTGCCCGCGGGCCGTGGTTTGGGAACCTCTGCTGTATGGCCTGATATCATCCTGGAGTATGATCTTTACTGGCTCACACTTCAAGAGGCCAAAGTGCCCAAAGGTTGTTTCGTTAATCTCTTCAACTCTTTTCATAAGACCCATTGCATGTGCAACTGCACGTCCAAAGAGATTATTGGTTAGTGGTCTATTGATAACAAACTGGTACGATACTTTCTTAAAGGTAGTAAGTGCCATAAGCTCGCCTCTTGAATCCAGAATCCCTCCAGGGCTGTACAACTAGGATTCCGATTGTCTCCGCTTTGGTTTTGTTGGAAGAGAGTTGTATGTTGCTTCAGACATAATTGTTGTGTCTGTTCCAGTGTCTATTTTGAAGTGAACTGAGGCTCCACAAATGTTCAAAATCACACACCATGCCTCATTATCATCATTGTACATAGTTACTGAAGCCAAGGAGGAATGCTTCTTGGTATTCTGCATAATCTGTAGCTGGTATTTCATTGAATGTGACCTCATTTACTCTTTTTGAGCGACAGGCAATGCTTGTTACAACTTCTGCGCCGTTTTCCTTTAGCGGGACATCTCTCACCTTTACCATGCCTCCTGTTGCATTTGTGACATGTTTATTGTGCTTGTGCTGTTGTTTGACCAATCTGATTCAGTTTTCGCCATTGACGCTGTCCATTTCGGTTGGTCGATCCTGATTTAGTGCGTAATGCCTTGTTCTGCTTAGAAATTTCATCCAAATCTGTGACCGTCTGACTTTGGTCGCGTATCTGACTTTTAACCAGTTCTGACTGTCTCGCTATTTCTATGGCCTTCACTGAGGTAAGGTCGGCCCTCCATTTGTAGTTTTTTTCGAAACCTTTTTATCCAGAATTCCAATTACAAGACTATCCCTTATCGATTCGTCCTTTTGTGCGTCAAATTCACAATGATCGGCAATTTCATACAGCTTTCTTACAAATTTCTCCACAGACTCTCCTGGTTTTTAACTAAGTTGGTGAAAACACGCTTTTTCGTGGATTACATTGCTCTTGGGGACGAAGTAATCATCAAATTTCTGCAAACATTGGGGCATACTTGTCGGCATCTTCATCGTTAGCAACCTCAAACGATATAAATATTTGTTCTGCTTCTTTCCCAATTGCATATATTAGTGAACATGTTTGAACTGCCTCATGTTCCTTATTTAGTTTGGTGACGATCCTAAAGCGCGCGAAACGCTGTTTCCAATCCGGTTACTCCACTGGCTTGCCAAAGTTAAAGCTCTCCGGTGCCTGGAATTTCACCATTTGTACTCACTGCAAAAGTTTATGTATCTTTTGGAGTCACATCTGACACCATGTCATGAAAAAGAGGGAGTCTCGAGTTGTTACACAAGCATTATTTATTCACACAAGTTCTGAGTACACATCAATAAGCTTCCATGAAGGATCACAGCGCCCCCAACCGCCTCGGGGAGCAGTCCCTATATAATGTTGCAGCTACTAAGGGGCGCAGTTATTAGTTAGAACTAGCAAATAAACTACGACACCACACACAATCTGACTAGCATTTCATTTCTGATCTAGAAACTCATTGCTGTCATTTGACACTAGCAAAAATCTTCTCAGACGTAACATTTGTAATGCATTGCTCCAATCTAAAATTACTAATAAATTGCTCCAATCAGAGACACCAGTATCAAAATTAGCCTCGTGATTTCGAAACATACAGCCATTAGAATCGGACTGGTGTATTTGAAACATACATCTATCGGACTCCGTCTAATCACTTCGAAATATACATCTATCACAATCGGCCAGGTGACACAGAAAAATACATCTATTACAATCGGCCAGGTGACTCAGAAAAATACATCTATTACGATCGGGCAGGTGACTCAGAAAAATACATCTATCACAATCGGCCAGGTGACACAGAAAAATACATCTATCACAATCGGCCAGGTGACACAGAAAAATACATCTATTACAATCGGCCAGGTGACTTAGATACATTACATTTGCCTTATGATTTATTGACATGTAAATGTTTACAAAGTATACTTAGGGTGAACATTGATACACACGAATTAGAACTACAGTTTTCAGTGAAAGGAGATACCTAATTCACATGCGAAGATTATCCAGTATTTTCCACTCTGCAATACAAGTCACATGGCTACAACATTCTCTGTAACATAAGCTATTGTCTCTGGAACAATAACTTTTTCAGCTTCTCTCCTAAGAGATATATATATATATATATATATATATATATATATATATATATATATATATATATATATATATATACACAACAAACAAACATATACAACAGAACGTGCAATCTCCGGATTTTACGGGATAATGCTTGAGAATACTGGCAGGATTCATATTTAATACACAAAATACTATCATACAAATTAGAGAATTTTTAATTGTCTCAAAGGAGGTTTGAACCAGGTCCGCATGTAAACGGCATCAATTGCCTTGCCTACACGCACCAGTCCATATACCATCACGACTAGGCACATCACAAAAAATGAATTTACTAAGTCAGTTGTGCATGAACTACTGCTTGACAGGCACATCTACATGGTGTTCTAGTAATCAATTCTCATCTATATACACAGTCATTCCGGATTCCTATGAAAGAAATCATGAAATCAATGTATATAGATTAATTACAGAGAATTACAAATATAAACGAAATAGAACGGAAAGACCTATCCGTGGATTCTACAGGAGAATGTGTGAGTTCTTATTCTTGTTTTTCAACGCATTCCATGACCAGCGTCTGAGATCGCTGTCGACATGACACATGATAGGCATTTCAGATCACTGTCAATATGGCGCATAAACAATGTTTGAAATTATTGCTAAGATTTGTGCATGTTTTATGCTCAGATGTATTGGCTAGCAATAAGTATAGCAGGCTAATAGGACATTTCGTATCATATCCTGGCTTATTGTTTGTATTCTGTTATATTTTGGATATATTCGCACAGCAAATGTCAGTAATAACATAAATCTCTTTCCCAATTCAAGGCAAAATAGAACTCTAAAAATTGGAAGAACGAATGCATAATATTGGACTTAAACTTGGTTCGTTTTCATGTGAGTGTCCACTCTCACCATTACAACATGCAAGCGGCTAAAACTAGCTAAACTTTCTTGGTCATTATTTTATCTACGCGGTAGAGAAAATACTGATCATATTTCACTCCAGTCAATTACCACATATATTTCATCTGAACCTTCAGTAATTCACAGTCTACGGTAATTCACGGCTTAACTTACTCATGGCCTACAGTGATTCATGGTCTACGGTAACTCACGGCATACAGTTAATTCAGGGCTTAGAAATTAAAGGCATTAGTTTACTAGCAACATTTGTTGGCACCATAAGAAACTAACAGTTATTTTACCATACCATTTTTCTATCATCCATTGCTCTATTAAACATAAAGCTGGCATCATAAGACGCTTACAGTTATTTCACCATACCAATACCCAATCACCCCGCGCTCAACTAAACACACAGCTTGCATCACCATACACTGACATTTATTTTACCCTACCATTCCCCCAATCAGCCAGTGCTTTATGAAACAGACATTATGCTAATACTTTTTTTTTTCGCCGTACCATTTCTCAATCATCCCTTGTTCTATTAAATATACAGTTGGCATCATAGCATGCTAATAGCTATTTCGCCCTACCATTTCCCAACTTCCCAGTGCTCTATTAAACTTATCGCTGGCATCATACGACGCTAATAGTCATTTCATCCCACCATTCCCCAGTCACCCCTTGCAATATTATTCATGTAGCTGGCATCATAATACGTTACTATTTTTTCGCCCCGCCACTCCACAATCATCCACTGACTTGTATTACATTTTTGATTCAAATATCAAAATATTAGTGACATTCATTGCTAGTACGTTGGCGTCATGACTGAGTGGCATATGTTCCAGTTAAATTTACCTCCTCTGGAAATATATCTAGCATCGGCAGAGTAATTTCCTCTATGTAGCAGTACTATTGGCTAATATCAATATATTTTTACATAATCGAAGACCGAGTCATAAAAAAAAGTATTTTGCATAATGTATTGGCGACACGCTTAAAAGCATTCTCACACTGGCTTCTTGGATTTAATAGCATTTTAATGGAATCAATTGTTGACTTGACCCAAACGATACCAGGCATTCAGGGGAAGTTAGACTGAATTCATTGTATCATCTGAATTATATATCCCTTTGTTAAGAAGAATGTGTTTGCTTTGTTGGTTTAAATGCACTTTTAACAAGACACACACTCTTGTATAAGATTACTTAGGTGGATTCAGAAATATATCCGTCTGTTTGTTTCTTATCTTGTGAATGGGTCTACTTTATATTTGCCAACTTGGACTTGGTTATGGTTTGGAGTATCATGGATGAGTTTCTGTAGGTTCCATATCGTTCGCAAATCCAGGCATTATGAATGCAATAATCCACTACCCGAACCGTCCGTGTAAACACATTTGTATTGCTTTTATTTCAGTACTATACAATGTTAATCTTGATATTAATTTATAAAAAAAAAAAAAAACATAAACATGAAGCTATATGAATATTGGTAGATATTTAAAACTTTAGGAATTATACACGAAAGGTCGTTGTTTCTATCACTATGAAATCTTGTTTTATCTAACGAAGACGCATTCATAATGTTCCTTAAGCTGAAGTCACTAATCAGTATAGGGTAACATATTTGAAAGAATAATTGTTGTTTTTAAGCATATATTTAATTTATAGGCATAACACACATAATAAACCACATTTAACAGACACCAACAACACAAGCAGCAACAGATATATCAGTAATAACACAAAGAAAAGAAAAGAAGAGAAAAAGGCTCTTTGCTCAGAAATAAAACTCGCAATTAGTCAGTCGAATTGGTAGGTTTATATACATTTTAAGCCAACGGAGAAAAAATAAAATAAATATGTTTTAACTGTGTACACCCTTTTATATCAGGAACACCTGCATCTTTATCATATTTTCTAGACATGGTAAGATTGATGCACTAAATCATAAAGTAAGGATGCAATAGCAGTAAAGATAGAAAAGATTATACTGAACGTAATATTTACAGATACAAGAGAAATATGATGCAAGCTTAGCATTCCTCATATGACACTATGGCACGGAGATTTCAAATTTGGTATTCCTGATATGACATTGTGGCACGGAGGTTTCAAGTCTTACCGAGTCATGGTGATACGCGAAATATCCAATTAACTTTATAATTCCTGACCAGTAGCATGCATTTTATGAACAATGTAAAGCACAAAATGCTTTTGAGCTGAAACTTTAAGTCACCGTCATTTGCTTATGGCGTTGGTGTTGTACATGCAGTTGATCATTTTCTAAAATAACTCATACTACAATTACTTTATATCCACTATTGTCCTCGCAAACAAGGGACCAACAAAGGATTTTCGGGTCGGTAGGGATGGGATATTTTTAAAAAAGATTCATACCCTCGGATAGCTTGATACACTATTCTTGCTTTGATTTCAGTAAGAAATTAATTTAGTAATAAAGCTGATACACACAAATAGTGTAATGTTTAAAAGTCAGATACCATACTTCGTATTTTATCTGGAAGTGTCTTGGAATCTGCTATGTAAGTGCAAGTGCCAACAGACCAGACATTTTCTAAATGCATGCGCAAATGTAATATATACTCTTACTACATAAGAATAACAAGCAATAGGTCTCACTACCGAGCGAATAAAACGATATAAAGTATTAGTGTGAATTCCAGTCTTTTGTGAATACGCAACGCAATGGAATTTTTTAATACAAAATTCACGTTCTTCTTTTTTCTTTTTATTCTTATTCTGCTCGTCCGTTAATACTTCTAGTGTTCCTTGTCATGTCTTTAAACGCGATGATTGAAGTAGACAACTTGGACACAAAGACATATTTTCTGGACAAAGGTGTGACTTTTAGCTATTTCTTGAAACAAGATATCCACTGGTGATGCACATTATCAATAATTAGCAGGCACTGTTCTGTTCTTTGAATGGAGATGTTGCTTATAGCAGGCTCAACTGCATAATGTTAGCTTGGAAGTTTGATTAATGAACTAATTATTTCCTTCTGTTAGGCAGGGTCTGGAAGTTAAGCAACCATTACTCCTAGAAATCTTGTGATACTAGTAATAATGTTAAAATTATTCTGATGATGATAAACGTGAATGTAGTTTCCATCCGGAAATCTTCTCCTTGAAGCATGAGAATGCATGAAAAACTGAAGCATATGCTCTCAATGTAGAGCGAGGATTCATCAAATGCTGAAACTTTTGCCACTTAGGAGCTCCACATACCGATTCTTTGGAAATATCTGCTTCCTGCAAAAGTATTTCTTATTTTCTCTATTGTTTTGGGTTTCTCCCATAGTCTTTTCAATTGTACAGTAACGTTTTGCGCTGACCAAATTCGATTCATTACGACAGCACAGGCTAAATACACATGAATTTGATGGTTATTAATTTGAACGATACTTCATTTCATACTGCGAAGTTGCTACACCGATAAAACATTACGCCGTCCGCTACCTTTGCTGGTCAGCGTGTGAATGGCGAGAGTGGCCTTTCTCAACGATCATATCAATCTCTTTATTGAATCTTTGGCGTGTTCAGTTGGTTCTCAGATTTTGGAAGAATTTGATTCTGCAGGTGACGACTTCAAGCAAAAGTGAGTAATGGATAGTCCCAGACGATAGTGATCTTGAGCTTGTCGTTGTAGCTTCAACACCTGTATCAATGTGAACATTTGTTTTCTCTGCTGGAATGTTATACGTGAACTGTTTTAATCTGATTGTGTAAGTGTAAGCTGTCACTCTAAATTTTCTGAAAGTCACTTTTGTCGTAACTCAAATGTGAAAATAATCTTCAGAGGCTTCTGAAAGACTATTGGTTTGGGCTAGTTTTGTCCTTCTCGGTTTTGAATAGTTCGCAATAGTCTCCAAAACTATTTTACTCCAGTGAGCACTTTGCAATTCAATGAATAACCCAGTCTTGTAGTGGAGGTAGGTTGTATTGGCTTGTGATTACTTACGTCTTCTTCAAAATATTTAGAGTGAACTTGTGATAATACTTCAGCATTTTAGTCGACATAAAATGTCGTCTTTTGGCTATTAATAATTTCTCTTTGGAAAAGGTTTATCTTTCGAGGATGATTCAACATTTAATTTCACTACGGTACACACTCTCGCCCTATAAATTTAAATCTAGGGCAGCGATTCAAGACCTGAAAAACGAATTGGAATTAATTGATCCCTGGCGAAACTCCAACCAAGACTTAAAGATGTATACCTGGAGACAAAAATCTCCCTTGAAACAAAGTAGACTAGATTACTTTCTTGTACCTGATGACATTCATATGAATACAGCTGATGCATGTATCTTACCAGGGTACAAGACTGATCATTCAGCTATTGTTTTGAGTGTGGCGTTTTCAACGTTTCCAAGGGGAAAAGGATATTGGAAATTTAATATCCAACTGTTGAGGAACATTGAGTATACTGATTTGGTCAAAAAGTGTATAACTGACACTGTAAATGAATATTATGTAGGGGGAAATAAAGATGACTCTCTCCATGTTTCTCTTTCCTGTAACTACCAAATGTTCTTTGAAATTTTGAAAATGAAAATAAGATCTGAAACTATATGTTATTCTATTAGGAAATCAAAAGAGAAAAGGGAAAAATTAAAGAAAATTGAGCAGGAAATAATAGAAATTCAGGGGGGACTGTCGAATAACATAAATGGGGAAATTCTGGAAAATTTAGAGAGAAAAAAAGAAGAATTAGAGGAATCTAGGAAAAAATACATAGTAGGTGTTATATTAAGATCTAAAGCTAGATGGTATGAATTTGGGGAAAAAAGCACAAAGTACTTTTTAAATCATGAAAAAAGAAACTATGCTAATAAGACAATAAAGGAAATTATTTTAGATGATGGGACAAATATATCTGACCAAATAGATATTTTAGAAGCACAAAAACAGTTTTATATGGAATTGTTCAAAAGTAGAATTGCTCAGCTTGATGACGAGGCTACTCAAGAAACTCGAAATAGATTTTTTAATCACAATATTAAACTTAGTTGAGAGGAAAGAGAATCATGCGAGGGTCTGCTTGCAATTAATGAATTCGGTATGTCTCTAAAATGGATGGAAAATGGAAAAAGTCCTGGCTCGGATGGATTCACTGTAGAGTTCTATAAATTCTTTTGGAAGTCTCTGGGGGGATTTATATGTAGATCAATAAATTACGGATATACTGTAGGAAAACTTTCAGATTTTCAGACTCAAGGAGTCATCACATGTCTACCAAAGGAGGAAAAAGACAGAAGATATTTTAAAAACTGGAGACCTATATCACTTTTAAATACTGATTATAAGATTGCTTCGGGAGCAATTGCAGCTAGGATTAAAAAGGTTCTTCCATCAATAATCAGCGATACTCAGAAAAGATATATGAAGGGTAGATTCATTGGAGAAAACGCCAGACTATTATATGATATCATGGACCAACTTGAGAATGAAAACATATATGGTTTATTATTGTTAATAGATTTCGAAAAAACCATGACTCAATTAACTGGATCTTTGTGGAAGAAGCTCTACAATCTTTTAATTTTGGTGATTCCGTTTGTAAGTGGTTTAAACTGTTTTGTAATGACTCTAATAGTTGTGTTATAAATAATGGGCATATGTCATCTTTTTTTAGACTTGAAAGAGGATGTCGTCAAGGAGATCCCCTTGCACCTTATTTGTTTATCATTGGGGTTGAGATTTTAGCTATAACTTTAAAGCAAAACGTGGATGTACGGGGAGTAATCTTTGACGCCAGTGAATATAAATTGGGTCAGTATGTCGATGACGCTTTTATTCTTCTTGATGGATCTAGTTTTTCTCTTGAAGCATCTATGAATATCTTGCAAGGTTTCTCTCTATTATCGGGACTTAAATGTAACATAACAAAAACAAAAGCTATTTGGATTGGAAACAGGAAATTTTCTAATGAAAGAATATGTCCCAAAATGGGCCTAATTTGGTCCTCTTCGAACTTTACACTCCTTGGCATAGAATTTTCTCCAGATTTACAACAGATGGTGGAAATTAATTATATGAAGAAACTAACAAAGGCAAAACGAATACTGGCAAGCTGGAGTCAAAGACATCTGTCAATAGTTGGTAAAGTAATTGTTGTAAAGACTCTTGTTCTGCCCATATTCATACATCTTTTTTCAGCACTTCCTAACCCATCAGCAAAGTTGAAGCAGAACTAAATCGCACGTTATTTAAATTTGTATGGGGTGGAAAAGTAGAGAGAATAAAACGTGATATACTAGTTTCCCCAGAAAACGAGGGAGGACTAAATATGATACACATATTTTCATTCATTAGGTATATTAAGATAAGATGGGTTAAAAGATTGCTGGAAAAGGAAGAGGGAACGTGGCAGAACTTAGTCAATACAACTATACTCAGAAATAAAAAGGATATTTGGAATTTAGGGAGAAGGAAATTAGAAGAATTTAGTAAGTTCATTAAAAACAGTTTTTGGAGAGATGTAATTTTGGCAGTATCTAAATGGAAAGAAGAACCGCAAAGTCCTAACGAGTGTCTATACATGAGTATTTTAAATTTTGTCCCCCCTAAAATGTTTTATCAATACAAATCCTGGACAGAAGCTGGTTTTGAAATTCTGAACGATCTAGTAGATGATCACGGCAATTTAATACCTTTTGAGATAATAAAACAAAAAACTGGAAGCAATGATTTCTTGAAATACTTCTCCTTAATATCCAGAATTCCTAAAGCATGAAAAGATGCCATAAAAAAACCACCTAGTACATAATAATTTTGATAAGCAGGAGGATAAAATAACGAACTTGCGAAAACAAGATTCACTCAAGTTTGTTTACAAAGATCTTTTACAGGAAACTAAAAGGCAACACACTGCGAAGCAAGAAGCTTGGATGCAAGTATTTAATAAAAATATAAGTAGTGAGGAGTGGTCTGATATATATAGCCGGGCAAAATGCTGTACCAAGGATACCAAGTTGATCTCTTTTAACTTTAAATTAATCCATAGAATAATCGCTACTAATGATTTTCTTAAAAGAATTAACATATTTGTTGACAAGAAATGTACTTTCTGTAAGAGTGAAACTGAAAGTATTGAGCATCTCTTTTATGACTGCAGTATTACTTCACAGTTTTGGTACCGTTTTATTGAAGATTTTCCACCTTTTTGCCCAAATATTGTACATCTGTCCAAAAAAGAAACATTTTTAGGAAGTGAACAACTGGACAGTTTGGGTAATTTTCTGCTTATTTTGGCAAAATATTATATTTATACTTGCAGATTCAATATGAAAAATCCTTCTATTTTTGCATTTAAGCAAATAGTTGCAATGCATAAGAACACTGAAAAATACAAAGCTAAGGTAAATAAAAAAGACGACCAATTTCTTCAAAAATGGACCTCAACAATGAACATTTAACTTGTCTCTGACTTGATGGTAAACAGGAACAAAATATTGTAATATCACAAAGGCCATGTCACCTAGATTGTGTGCCATATGCATGTGTATATGTGTGTGTGTGTGTGTGTTTTCTTTTTTACTTTCTCTGTAGATTATATTTATTATCCCTAGATTATCTAATAACCAGAAATGTTTGATTGTAAGGTGACCCTGGGATGGTTCCCCGACCCATTGGTCAACCTATTACGGAGTTAATAAAAAAAAAAAAAAAAAAAAAAAAAAAAATATATATATATAAATTTAAATCGACTAGATCGCACACTGTATCATTATAAGTAAAGACACCATTCTACCTAGGAAAATGCACGCATTCAGTTCAATCTTTGAAGATGGAAGACACAGAACATATCACGCTTCTTGTCAGTGATTTTTATAGTAATTGGAATGTACACTTCTACCAAGACTGACTATATCAATGGAGTAAAAGTCAGGATACATGTAAAGAAAAACGATATTGGGCTCCAGAATGTCTGTACGGAGATTCAAACCCAGGTCCGCAAGCAGAACTGTACCCATTGTCATGCCTGCACGCACCACTCCATTCACCATTACCACGAAGCACGTCACAAAAATGATGCTAGTAAGTCAGTGGTATATGCAATCGTGCATATCAGATACACTCGCATGGAGAACTAATAATTAATGTTCATCTATCTCCAGTCATTCCAGATTTTTACGAAAGAAATCGAGCTATACAGATTTAATGATAGTATTAATTATAGAGAATTACAAATATACACCAAACAGAATGGAAATTGCTAACCCTGGACTCTACCAGAGAATGCTCGAGTTCCCGTTATTGTTTTTCTACATATTCCATAACCGTCATCTGAGATCGTTGTCAATATGACACACGATAAGCATCTGAGATCATTGTCAATATGGTGCATGAACATTTTTTGAGATTACTACCAAGATTTGTGCATGTTTGGTGTCTGAGATTACTATCAATGCCGTACTTGAATGGCGTCTGATATCAATGTCAACAAAGTGTACTTGACATCTGGGATAAATGCCATCATGGTACACACTGGGCGTCTGATATCACTGGCATCATGGTACAGCTTCGGCGTCCGAAATCCCTGGCAGTATTTTTCATTGTCGGTGTCTGAGATAAATTCCAACATAGTATAAGCTCGGCATTGAATATAAATCTATTGGACTGAGTATAACACCGTTATTTACATTGTCTTCTTCCATCCATTCCTTGACTGGTACTAGGAAGCAAGAAGCAGGCCAACATAAAAACTAACCACGCAGGCAATAATAAAAGGAATACATTTTCAGTCCCCGTACATTTTTCTCTTAATTTAATATAGTCCTTTCATTAGATTATCTGTCAAACTCTTTCTTCGAGATTAGCCTGCCGTTTTAAGTAATGGGTCATGGTCGATGTATACCTGGCTTACTGATAACATTTTGTGTAGACAATTATCGCGTGACCTACAGATCAACAGCTTATCACTTCGATAACAATCTTGAGGGTTTCAGTTCCCTTTCCTGTTTGAGTGGGTATCGTGAACGAGGCAAAGTACAGAATCTCAAGCATGTACCTTGACACACATTCAGAATCTAAATTTCTGTTCGTGTCAAGATGCCTGTAAAATAACGAAAGTTATCTTATTCCTACATGTATCAATATTTTTTTATGAGAAATTATAATACATACATTACACAAATTTTAAATTAACGTAAACTCTTTTATTAGCTTAACAAAAAAACAAAAACAAAAACAAAGAAACAAACATATAAGGACAATGAATCAGTTGCGTTCAGTCGACCAACAGTTCAAGTCCGTAGGAAAATCCGACTTATCTACATTGTACTTTGACTTTAGCCAAGACAAGTTATTATACTAATCCCCCCTATAGTGCCAATGACCGTATGTCACGAGAGTCACATTCTCACGCAGAAAAAACAATTTCTCCATAATACAATTTATACAGTGTAGCTGTGAGTGATCCATCTAGCATAGCATAGCAGCTTCAATTACGCGTATATTAGGAAAGGCACACCAGAGGTTCGTGTGCACTTGCTTAAATTAAACACTCATGGGGTATACAAGGTAAAGGCATTATGTACAGAACGCTTGACCTGTCTATCAAATTGTGAGGAAAATATCTCTGTAATCAATTAAGAGTCTAGTTTTAAAAAAAAATTCACTTCTATTTAAAAATGAGCTCAAAATATACAAAAGTGGTGGGAAAAGAAAGAAGACCGAACTTGTGACAGCGCGGTCTAAGTTAATCATAACATAATTGCTCGAGCCTTTATAAGTAGTCTAAACTTTGGCTTCATTAGGATAAAACGTGTATTAGATACATAATTAATGTGACATGTGCGATATCCATAATTAAGGTGGCATGTGCATTAAATTCATGATTAAAGTAACCTGTGCATTATATACGTTATTAACAGAATATGTACATAAGATACGGCATCAAGGAAGCGTGTGCATTAGATACGTCATTAAGGTAACATGTGCATTAGATACGTCATTAAGGTAACATGTGCATTAGATATGTCATTAAAATAATATGTACATAAGATACGGCATTACGGTAACATGTGCATTAGATACGTCATTAAAATAATATGTACATAAGATACGGCATTAAGGTAACATGTGCATTAGATACGTCATTAAGGTAATATGTGCATTAGATACGACATTAAGGTAACATGTGCATTAGATACGTCATTAAAGTAATATGTGCATTAAATATGACATTAAGGTAACATGTGCATTAGATACGTCATTAAGGTAAATGTGCATTAGATACGTCATTAAAGTAACATGTGCATTATATACGTTATTAACAGAATATGTACATAAGATACGGCATTAATGTAGCATGTGCATTAGATACGTCATTAAGGTAACATGTGCATTAGATACGTCATTAAGGTAACATGTGCATTACATACGTCATTAACAGAATATGTACTTAAGATACGTCATTAAGGTAACATGTGCATTAGATACGTCATTAAGGTAACATGTGCATTAGATACATCATTAAGGTAACATGTGCATTAGATACGTCATTAACAAAATATATACATAAGATACGTCATTAAGGTAACATGTGCATTAGATACGTCATTAAAGTAACCTGTGCATTATATACGTTATTAACAGAATATGTACATAAGATACGTCATTAAGGTAGCATGTGCATTAGATACGTCATTAAGGTAACATGTGCATTAGATACGTCATTAAGGTAAGATGCGCATTAGATACGTCATTAACAGAATATGTACACAAGATACGGCATTAAGGTAATATGTGCATTAGATACGTCATTAAGGTAACATGTGCAATAGATACGACATTAAGGTAACATGTGCATTAGATACGTCATTAAAATAATATGTACATAAGATACGGCATTAAGGTAACATGTGCATTAGATACGTCATTAAGGTAGCATGTGCTTTAGATACGTCATTAAGGTAACATGTGCATTAGATACGTTATTAAGGTAACATGTGCATTAGATATATTAAGGTAACATGTGCATTAGATACGTCATTAAGGTAGCATGTGCTTTAGATACGTCATTTAGGTGACATGTGCATTAGATACGTCATTAAGGTAACATGTGCATTAGATATATTAAGGTAACATGTGCATTAGATCTCCCGCATCCGAGGCGGAGGCTCTAACCATTTAGGCCACCGGAGCGGTAATTAGCATGAGATACATAATCAAGGTGACACGTACATGAGATATACAATTAAGGTGACATGTGTATGAGATATATAAAGCGACATGTTCATGAGATATATAATCAAGGTAACATGTGCAACAGATACATAATCAAGGTAACATGTGCATGAGATAGATACTCAAGGCGACATGCGCATGAGATATATAATTAAGGTGATATATGCATGAGACCTATAAATAATGTGATATGTGCACGAGATACATAATCAGACTGACATGTGCATGAGATACATAATCAGAGTGACATGTGCATGAGTTACATAATCAAGGTGATATGTGCATGAGACCCATAATTAAGGTGACATGTGCAGGACATACATAATCAAGGTGACACGTACATGAGATATACAATTAAGGTGACATGTGTATGAGATATATAAAGTGACATGTTCATGAGATATATAATAATTAAGGTGACATGTGTAACAGATACATAATCAAGGTAACATGTGCATGAGATAGATGCTCAAGGCGACATGCGCATGAGATATATAATCAAGGTGACATGTGCATGAGATACATAATCAAGGTGGCATGTGCATGAGATATATAATGAAGGTGACATGTACATGAGATATATAATCAAGGCAACATGAACAGGAGATCTATAATTACGGTTACATTTTCATGAGATATAAGTAGTGAATGGGGACACCCTAGGGACAAGGGGACTTTAATGTTAAAAAGGGGTATATCCACTCTGGGGACAATGGAAATTTAACATGGGAAGCAATATCCACTCTGGGGACAATGGAAATTTAACATGGGAAAAAAAGACATCCACTCTGGGGACAAGGGAATTTAACATGGGAGAAAGGAAATATCCACTCTAGAAACAAATGCATTGGAACAATGGGAGAAAGAAAATATCCATTCTAGGGACAAAGGCAATTGAACATTGGATTTTTTTTGTTTTTAAAAAAAAAATTAAAAAATAAAAAATAAAAAAAGGGGTAGGCAATGGAAAGTCAATCTCTTTTCGAGAAATGTGGGTGGCCCTGAAAAGGGCCTTTGGGTTTCTTCTAATTTCTTCTATTTCTATTTCTCCACCAACTTCTTATTTTCTGTCCTACACTCTTTTCTTTCTTTTCTTCCTTTTTTTCTTTTCTTTCTTCTCCTCCTCTTCTTTCTTCCTCTTCTCATTTTCTTCTTCTTTTTCAATTTTTTCATTCCATGCTCTTATCCTTATCCTTTCCACTTCATCCTCCTTTTCCTCTTTTATTTCTTTCATCACATCACTTATCATGTCCTTTACTTTTCGTAAGTTGTTAATCTCCATCTTCACTCGATGGGGACTATAAGAATAGTGATCTTCGTTTAGCCTCACTAGCATTTGTTCCATCATGCCCAAATTGTCCAGGACGTCTTGCAATGTTTGCAATTTATCGAGGTGGTTTGAAGCCATCTTCTCTTTAGAATGGTTTGAACGACGAATACTGTGCGTTCTTATAGTGAAAGCGCGGACGTAATGGAAAACATCCCCCTAAGACATAAAATTGATATTACCTAAATCATCACCAAACAACGCGCGGACGTGAAGGAAAACATCCCCCTACTTTCTCATTTCATATAATCTACTATCCACATAAGTGAAGGAACATTTAACAAATCCCAAATCTACTATTTACACACTCAAATCATTAAAACAAAATCCATAATTTACTATCCACACAATCGTACGTGAGCGGTTACAAAACCCAAACTATACTCTCCACATACGCTAAGAAACAATAAACAAACCCATAATCTACTATTCACACAAACGTACATGAGTGCTTACAAACACAAACACACAAACACACAAACACATACCCTCACACTAGGAAAAAAAGAGTCAGTGTTTATATTCACACTACTCTCCATACACACATTGGCAAATCGATTGTTATTTCTTTTCTAGAGTATTGGGATAGCCCTGAAAAGGACTGTTTGTTTTTTAACTCCAGATGCACCTATCTAATGCTGGCACCTTCCTGGTCTGGCGCCACACACACATCTTCTTCCCCAGTCTCCTTTTACCTTTTTTCTTGGGAGTGCAGAGGCGGGATAAGTGGCTTCAGAATCCCAATTTTCTGTCTCTGGGATTCTGAAATTTCTTCTCTCCTTTTCCACCTCTTCTTTTTTTCTTCTTTCCTCCTCCTCTCTCATCCTTCCCTCTTCGACAATGGCCTCCGCGGCCAGTTCATTTAACAGGCGCCTGGCATATTCCAGGTGCATCTGGAGTTCTAGCAGTTTCACAATTCTGGTGTTCATTCTGGTGGTGTTGATCAATCAACAAGGGTAGCTAGACTGCCGAACGAGTTTCAAGTTATAGTAAAAGCGCGGACGTGATGGAAAACATCCCCCTAAAAAGATAAAATTGATCTTACCTAGATCATGACCAAACAACGCGCGGACCTAAAAGAAACACTCACTCACTTTTTTATACTACCCATCACTATTCTAAAAAATTTTATTAAACAAATAATATACTATTCACATACAATCAAACCCCATATCTACTCTCCCCACACCTCAAACAGCCAAAAACATGATCTTAATCTACTATCCACACCAACGTACGTGAGCACTTACAAACACACAATCCTGTACACAAACACATACCCTCACACTATAAAAAAGAGTCAGTGTTTATATTCACACTACTCTACCTACACACATTGGCAAATCGATTGTTATTTCTTTTCTAGAGTATTGGGTAGCCCTGAAAAGGGCTGTTGTTTTTGTTTGCTATGGCAATCTTTTAGTTTCTAAGAATGCGACGTCCTCTGAGGATAGACTTTCTGACGATAGGTCTGCTTCTTCGGAAAGAGAAGAAGAACTCTTTGGTGTCGATACGACAATCGACAAAGCCTCTGTCAGGTTCAGGTTGCTGCTGCTGCTGCTGCTGCTGCTGTTGTTGTTGCTGTTGCTGCTGTCTCTGAAGTCTGTACTTCTCTGTCCATTCTTCTTTCTCCCTGTTCACTTCTTCTCTGAAGAGCTCTTCTATTAGGTCTTCAGTGACTTTTAACATTCTCACATTCTCTATCTCTTCTGGCTTCGGTATCAGACTGTGTCTGACCCTATGTAGATTCACGTAGGCTTCGTTTAGCTTAGCTAGTTTGGAGCACATCTTCGTAGGAGGATGAGTCGACAATGGATGGTTTGACTGGAAACTGCCCCGGTTCTTAAAGTCAAAGCGCGGACGTGAAGGAAAACATCCCTACACGGTTTTCGAGCCGCAACGCTCAATGAGTGTCATGAGAGGGATAGTAAGAAGTCAAAGAGCATGAATCAACATTCTTATAGCCAAACAAAAGACAAAGGCATTTTTTTCAAAACACAACATGTTTTATTCAAAATCACTTAACACTAACCAACAACTCTAACATTTTTAACAATAATCCAACAATATAACATCAAACATTTTTTTTAAATCTCAAACATTTTTTTTCAATTAACACTCTACTTTAAACAGGGCTGACAACGTTGTGAATGAAATTGTGATTTCCACTGTTGGAAATCATTAGGCCATTGATGGACACTACGTTTCCTAGCTTGAGACAAAAGATAAGCATAATGGTCACAAAACCATCGATCTACTTTCACATCATTTCTAGAAGAAGAACGAGGACCAAAATGAGTCACTAAATGTTCTAAGGAATAGCCCAGGCTGCGATGATGCAGAAAATACACACAATACTGTCCACACACCAAGGAATCTGTGCCTTGTAATTTCACATTATTGAATCGGGTGGTCTGAGCATTTCTTCTCATAAAGTCAATGATATCATCTTCCAAAGGAGGCAATCCGTACGAATCGAAATATTCCACACATCCTTCTTGAGGAAAGTAGACGGCTACCCAGTGGGTTCCTGGGAGATGACTGTCGTCCGTGTTGATCACGTAAGCTAGATGGTCTTGAGGTTTGCGATGAGGGAGTTCATCTTTAGCACAGACGACAGGATTCCAAGAAGCCGTATACGAACTGTGGTTCAAAAGGTAATAAAGTTCCCAGGTATCCATTTTTGTGTGGTTTTTCTTCTTCACAGGTAATAATAAGTCATCAATTCGATCCTGACCTTTTGCTTGAAAATGTCTGACAAATAACCGTTTCTTCGTTTCGTCTCCTCACTCTGATTCAGGAGAGCTTCGATACGATGGATCTCTTGAGTGGTTAATGGTGGACAAGAATGTTCACGCAAGTCTTTATACCACTGGTGCAACACGACTTCGTCCGAGATGAGACTCCAAGCTTCGTCCAGATACTCGTTCAATTTTTCTTCTTGACTCAACATCAGGCATTTATGGTATTGAATTTGACTGGGATGATCGTTTTGACATCCATAGCACTCTTTCTTGATCAATTCCGTCATTTTTTCCACCAAGTGTTTGGCTAAACAGGAGACTAAATGGGCTTCTTGTTCTGGCCATCTCGACTTCATCATGACAACTTCTTCGTCTTTGTCTTGGGATTCTCCTTCCACGGTCTCCTCACATTCCATGTCTAAAGTTTCTCCTCTAGGTAAAGAGGGATAACAGTCTTCCATGGCTTCTAATAGTCTAGAATGACTTCTCTCAAACTGTTGATTTCTATGGTATTATCGAATTCTGCATACAGGATGACGTTCACTGTCTCTTCCAGCTCTTTTGCAAACTGAAGTTCCACACGAATCTGGCCGGATTTTATAGGGTGGAAATGTCCCTCGTCGCTGCCCTGGTCTGGAGTGAAATCGAAAGCCCACAAAGCGTGGCCTCCTGCGTAATCTTCGTACGTAATACCGTGACTGGTGTTGGTTCCTAACTGACCGGTGGCTTCGTACAGGGACAAGTACGATCTCAAGTAATTCATTTTCGTGGCACTAAAGTCAGGTTAGAAAGGTCGGGTACACAAGGTCTTGCCATCGCGACTGACTTCGATTTTCTTCACCTTAAAGTGTTGAAAGTGGAAAGGATTTTGATGGTAGGCTCCGATGAAGGCTCAATTCTCGACCATACCAAGGATTAAACGTTTGGCTAACTGTCCTTGAAACAGATGATCTTCGATCATGGACTGTTGGTTAGCGGGAATGGTGAACGTTTTCACTTCCACGCGTCGTATGCGATATTTGGCGGTCGTTCTGCTCAACGTCTGACTGATGTCGTTTCCCACTTTGGGTAACACTTCCACACGTCGTATGTAGAGTTCGGCCTCCTCGATTTTGCTTTTGGGATTGCCAGCAGCAGTATCAGCCAACAAATGGAAAGCAGCACTGCTACGATTCAGTCTCAAGCGAACATTTACCCCGTTCAGCAAATATTTCTCTTGCAACCACATGTCCAAATGCAAACGATCCATCAGTTCTAAACTGTGTCCATCTTTGATTTTGTTTCGTCTTTCCTCAAAGCCGTCATTGTCTTTATTTAATGTGTCGAACTTGCCCGCTTCGTCAGGTTCCCATAGCACACAAGCATTGAGATGAGTATTCTTGGCATCTATTCCGTACGTCAAGAGATTTTCCAGGTAGGCACGGTAAGGGTAAGTATCCATGCTGCTGCTGACCAGTTTGTTATTCAAGTACAAGTCCACTGAGCTGAACAAGGAATGCATGAAATTGTTGACGGGAGCTATATTCTCACTGTCTTCTATTCCACCATTATCCTTATCTAGAACTTTGTCTTTCAAGTACAAGTAACTGCTATTCAGATCGATGTAATCTTCGGGCTGTCCCTTGATTTCAAACTCGATGGGAGCGGAATCTGTCAATGAGGAGACGGGATGAAATTCCACCCACTGGGATTCTTGCATGGTCATCATGGTGGGGGGCATGGCAAACAGATCCAGTTCCGAGTTGGAACAGGCGCAAGACTCTCGGTGCATCATTTTTTTTTTTGTTCTTTCTCAATAATCGGAAACGTCTAAGTCTCGAACGGTTCTTCTTTACTTTGCCTTTCTAGCTTTAGAAGTGTGAAGTCTGGTGAAAGGGTGTTTTCTTCGTCGTCTCTTTCTGCCTTGTCCTTGCTGAATGCCTGACTAGGTGTTTCTCGTCGGCCCAAAAGGTCTTTGCCCGTTTGCAGCAAGACATTTTTGCCTGCCCTCATGAAGGCTTCTTTGGGGTTTTGTTTATCGATGATGACATTTTGGAGAAATTCTTTGCCTTGTGTCAGTGCAGCATCTTTCAAGGCGTGCAATCCGCGTGTCACCATCGGTTTCAACACCGGAGCCACCGAACGAAAGGCCGATTTCAACATATCTCCTAAACCGTGTCCTCGCTGTCGAGCAACCCCTCGGTACACTGGATACATGATTTACGAGTCGTGAGAGAACCGTTTTCGAAAATGGATTTTCACCGTGACTTTTCCTTTGGTGAATGGAATATTTTGTCCCAAATCTCCTTTTATAGCAATGTTGACCGTGTCCAAATACGACTTGCTGACAGGCAAATAGTGAGGATGTACAAATTCGCGGTGGACATGGTAAGTGTTTCCACCTTCCTCGTCAGTGACCGTGGCAGAATTTACTTTGAAAGGAATGACACGCAGTAACGGCACGGAGGTGTGTCCCACCACGTTGTACTCCACCACATCGGAGTACACGAACATCAAATTCAGTCCCTGGTTCAGTTCTACCGGGAAACGAAAATACCTCGCAAAATGCTCGCTGTTGTTAATCTCTGCTTTCTCAATCTTTTTGGTCTCCTTATTCGTGACCAAATTGAGGTCTCCACCCAAAATGTCATACAATTCAGGGCAAAATTTAATACGTATACTTTTTTCCTCACTTTCAAATCTGATGAGTAGAGGGTGAGAATGTTTGTGGTACTCAATGGTGACACGTTTATTTAGTTTGGTCAGAACTTTGTCAAATGCTGCATATAATTTGTTAGCGATGGCCTCCACCAGATGTTGACCACTAAAATAATGGCCTGGGTTAATTTTAAAGTGATAAACGTAAAAAGGAGGAGAAGGGTCACTGCTGCTGCGGGGTATTGGGGTCTTCGCAAGTGATTTATGTTGAGGAGTGGCCATCATGGTTTGCTGCACTGTTGTGTCCAGAATTTCGACGTCAAAATTGTTTTGAGTTTCAGTGATGTTTTTGATTTGTGTTGGGTGAATCATTTCCACCAAAGCCACTTCCCAATGGGATTCGTGCTCTAATGGGATGGCCTGAGGTCATTTGGCCGTGTAACAGCACAACTTGTTGTTGGGAAACACCTCCATGGAACTGTCACTGGGTAAGGTTAAGTAAAATTTGGTGACTCATAATTCCAGAGTTCTGTGGCTGTCCGAAGGGTTACTGGACGTCAGAGGTGTGTCTCCGCCCAAAATGGGGTTCTGGTTGTGGTTGTTGTTGGAGTGGTGACTGGCACTGGCACTGGACACAAGGTTCCCGTTCGAGGAGAATTTCAGGGAGGGATTGGGAAGCAGGTAACCGATGCAACTGCTCAATAAAATGGTCCACAATTGTTTGTCTCCTTGTTGCAACCTCAAATTAGCAATGGCTGTCCCGATGACACAATACACCACGAAGATTTGGCAGAAAAAGACGATTTGCGTTTTAGGCACACGTTCTCCACACCACACCCACAAGGGTTGTTTTTGTAAATCTTGCACAGAAGAACTAGGTGAAGGAGTGGTCGACGTAGCTGCTCTGTGTGAAAAGGCATGATGGTCACTTCTTTTTATAGTCGATGACTTGCGAAGCGTCGATCCAAGAATCAAAACTGGGTGGATATCCTTTCCAACGTATTTTGACTTCTTTGACACGTCGTTTGGCCACTTTACGGGTTCTGCGTTCGAGAATGCTTTCGATGTCGTACACGTCGTCTTCTTTTTTGGTGACACGTTGTAACTCGGGCAAATAAAACGTTCCTTTGAGCACTTCTCCGTTCATGTCTTCCAATTTATAGACGGCAGGATGACGGCCATACACTCGTCCAGTGACACGAAACAATTTGGTCGTCCAGTTAGGTAAGTAACCTTTGTCGAAAGTGCGTTTGGTTTTGCCAATGCGCACCCAATCTCCTACGGTCAACTCTCCACTTTTCTTGGGGACAGCCCTCGTCGGGGACGTACCAAACAGGCGCTCAAACACCAGCACTTCGTTGTCGGGAGTCACTTCTTGCGGGGCACGTCCGATGCTTCGATGGTAAGATTGGTTGTACGCTTGCACCAGGTGCGGTAAGATGTCGATGTACTTCAGAGTGTGGTGATGCGTAAAATATTTCCACATGCGTTCTTTCAAAGTGCGTTGAAAACGTTCCACGATGCTGGCTTTGGTTTCGGGATTCTCCGTGGTAAAAAAATGAATGTCACGTTTCTTTAATTCTTTTTGGAAAGCTAGATTCAGAAATTCGGTACCTTTGTCCGTTTGCCATCGAAGAGGGTGACGACCGCTTTGTTTCAACACTCGTTGCAGGGCTCGCACTAACTCGCTGCTCGATTTGGAAGTCAAGGGCACGACCCAGGCAAATTTGGAAAAGACGTCGATGACACAAAACAAATATTTGTAGCCACGATTGTAGCTAGCCAAATGAGAGACATCGGGTAAATCGGCTTGCCATTGATGATCGATGCCTTCGACTAGGGTGCGACTTTGGAAAACTTGCGTCGAATGGGTTTGTGTAAAGTGTAAATAGCTTGTTCTTGTAACCATCGTTGCACTTGAGGTAAACGGAGACTTTCAGTCGCATTTTGGCAGCACGATACAATTTTTGAACTCCTGCGTAACCTGCAGGATGGGAGGGATCGTAGTAAATGCTGGCTAACACTTTTTGATTTTTTTTGTTTGTGTGTTAATAAGACACCCACTCTTGGAGGATGCTACTCTTTTTCTCTTGGGGTATTTTCTTGGATTGCAATGCTTTGCGTGTGCGACCGGTAATAGGTGTCGAGGAGGAGGATGTGTGAACAGGGGATATCGGTTCTTGTTTCACTTCTGTCTTCAGTTCTGTCTTCACTTTCTTTTTCTCTTGTGATGAAGAAGGGGTGGCCATCATCTTTTTAATCCATCCAATTCTGGAGGTAGGTGGTGTTGTTAACTTGCGTACTTTTTCTGGTGGAGTTTGAAACCCTTCTTCTTCTTCTTCTTCTTCTTCTCCTTTTTCTGTCTTGGTCACTGGTAGTGGTGGTACTGGTACTGGTGATGGTGCTGGACTTTTCATCAAGGTCTTAAAATCTTTCAGAGTGGGTAGAGCTGTTTCGTCTAAAGCTTTCTGGTGAAAGAGTTGCAGTCGTTGCAACAGTTGACCGTACTTTTGCGATTATTCTGTTTCGGACAAATCTTGGCGATCCATCAAGGACTGCAATTCGTGTTGTAACTGGGACATCTCGCTCAAATTGGGATTGGGAGGTAAATGCGGGGTGCGTTGTTCTTGCCAACGATGGTATTCCATCCATCGTTTGTAAGGCACTAAAGCCGGTTTTCGTCCTTCCATGGGGTTGTCAGGGGTCGATTCTCAGATCTTGGGACTTCCGAGGGCCTTTTTATCTTGCTCCCACCAGTCCTCCCAACATGGTTCCCAAGACTCCTTTCAGTAAGGGACCTAACAAGAGGGGTAAAATGCCTCCACGTTGGACCAACATCTTCTTCTTTTGACGAATGGGAATTTTCTTTTGAACCATTTGACGAAGAACCTGACGATGTTTGCCTAAGCATTGTTTCTGGTGTTTGGACAAAGGGATCGTGCCTTTCAAGACGTTCAAACAGCATTCGCACACGGTATCGATGACCTCTTTGGAGGCTGATTGAATGAGTTTTTTCGTAGGGGTGGAGAAGCTTTGGACAGGATGTCCCCATGTTTGACTAAACGAGGAGGCAGTCCTTTTCTTTTCTTTCCTTGGGGCTGTTTAGAAGAGGGATGTTTTCTGGAGGGTGACATCTTTGAGTCTTCAGGAACACCAAAAACACTGATACCCCGACTTGGTCACAGGCCTTGTTTATACTGGAACGCGTCGCCACTGATTGTCTTTACGTCGTATCAACTTCAGGACAGGCACGACACGTCGTGCAGGGGTACGCAACGGACTAAATCGAGCCAGTTCTTGCTTGGACAAATCCAGTAAACTTTGAAACATGCCCGATCTTTCTTGGACTTTCATTTTGGGAGAAGGTACTTTGTGAGCCGCAGCCACTGCCACTAAATTGGAGGGTCCTGCCACTGGGGAAGTTCTTGGGGTCATCAACGGAGAAGTTCTTGGTGTGATCAACGTCTCCAAGTACTCTTCAGTTCTTGGTGTCATCAACGGAGAAGTGGATGAACGTGAGGCTGTCGGAGACGCAGTCACCGCCGAGGCAGGTCGTGGTTTGCGAGTGTAAGGTTGCGTCCTGGCCGAAGAAGTGCCTCTCTTGCGATTAGTTTTCTTCTGTGGTCTTTTCTTTTTCTGGGGACTTTTTCTCTGTTTCTTTTTCTGGGGGCTTCTTTTCTTTTTCCGGGGTGGTGTCTGGTAAGAGGAGGGTCCCGCCACTGGAGAAGTTCTCCTTGGGGACCTGGTCTTTTTCTTCTTCTTCCTGGGGCTTCGTTGGACTTTTTTCTTGGGGAGAAGTTTGGGGGCATTAGGATCCCATCTTAAGAGAGAGCGAATGATGACCACTCCTAGAGTACCGCTCCCTCAAGGTTTCAAAATGATTTGTTTTTTGGTTTGAGTGTCGATGCGGGGATCGGCCAGGTGGGTCAAAGCGACTTTGTTTCGATCAAAAAAGCGTTTGGTTTGATGAGGAATCTGAATGATTCCTTGGAGTAATTGACGTGCCGTCACCGTGAATCATCGTAAGACTTCTTTGAGACTAGCTTCTAAGACACGAGCTTGTATTTGTGGAATTTTTTCTCGACTGATGCCATACAAGGCACGAATCAATTTGACGGGTAGATGCGACTGAAGGGTCGTCATGTTCAAAATGTGTGTGAGACAGACGAAAAGGGTCTGAGGTTTTGATAGATTTTTTTTGTGGAGTGAATTTAAGTCGAGGACGGAGACGTGTACAGGACAGGCCCTCCGTCTTGGCACCAGTGGTGAAACAAGTGGGTACGAAATCGCAAACCATCGGGGGTCGTAGGTTTCAAATCGACGAGTAAATAGGCGTGTGGCGTTTGAGTGGCATCGTCGTACACCTGAGTCAGCCAAGGCGTTCCTAACTGTTTGGCTAAGACCTGCACTTGCGATTTATCTCGAGGGCTTTTAAACAAGACCACGTAATGCGCATTGAGACTGATGGTGCGATGGGCTTTACTTTGTTGAAACAAATTTTGGGTGATGCAAACGACACTGGCATTACGGTGATGCCCTTTGCGCGTGAACCACAGTTTCTTCTTCGTCTTCTCCTAACATGTCGTCAAAAATGACCAAATGGGTTTGACGGGAGTCAGAGACGATGCCGTCGTCTTCTTTAGGAATGCCTTCCACAAACACGATGGAATCGCCTTGACTTTCTCGCAAGAGGCTGTACGCCGATTGCCACTCTTTGTAACACCACACGATCCGCTAAGGTGGTCGATCGATCAAACGATGTTTATGTTCGATCAAACGTTTGACGAATTCGGTTTTGCCTGAACCGTTAGGTCCAGCAATGAGCATGTTAAAGGGATGGCGAAGATACAAAGCCTCCCAACTGGCACGATCTAAGTGTTCGTCGATGACTTTGACAGTGGAGGAAGAGGGAGCAGAGACAGCAGAGGTAGCCATAGTGTGAGGAATGTCACTTGTGACACGAAAACAAACAAGACAAGAGTTTATATACTTTTTTTTCAGAACACGTTTATTGAATGTTTTAAACATGAATATGAAATACAAAAATACATAAAAGCCAAAGGCTTAAGTACAAGGATAAAAGGCACATGATAACCATTAACGTGGAGTAAACACAAGTGTCTGTACAACATGTTTTGGGTAATGTTCTGACCAGTTCTATATTGGGTAAGGTCACACAAGTGTCCTCCCGAAAGGGTCTTTCAGGCCTGTCCACGACAGTCCTGTCCTGGGTGACGGGTTCTTCTGGCACCGTCACTAACACAGGTTGAAAAGTAACTTTTTTCCTTGAACAACTCTCGTGAGTACTGGACCACTTCTTGGGTCCAAGCCTCAAAATCCCATTCTTTCCAGGCACGGACATCTGTCCAATGGGGATGTAAGTCACAAGCTACACACACACCGTCATAAACGTCTTGGGTAGCTAAAAGTTGACGAATCTTTTTTTCTCGTAGAGGTCGAGAAGTATCCAGATGAAAACATAAGGCTTTGAGCAAAAGGAGTCTCTCGTGAACATTTAAAGGCACCACTTTCATGTTGAATCGGTGGTAAATACTGTTCGTAAAGAGTCCACAAGGAATCGGCTGGTAAACGAAATCCTAGAAAACAAGTCACTAAGACACACACTATGCGTCGTCCCAAATTGAATGGATACAGTTCTTGTAATAATCGATGGTAATGATCCACGGTTTGAATATGGTCACTGAGTTCCTTCCACGGAATCTGTTGGATTACATACGACATAAGTCGTGGCATGGCAGCCTGTTTTTATAGTCTCTTTGTTTCGGAAACAATACACGTACTTTCTAGTCAGACATCTTCGTTCTCCAGTGAGGAATCTAAATGTTACATACTGTAACCGAAACGTCAGACTTCGTTTAGAAGTTTCCTCTTCCGCTAAGTAGATTCCACGTAAAATATGTCGGTAATCCTTTACCTTGTCTTTCTCAATGCGTTGCACTAGGTGAATCTCGAAGTAACCAAAATGATCAACACGTGGATCATCGGGGGCCTGGAAGTATTGAACAAGGTCTGACCACTGAAACAATTTCTGACGAATCAGTTCTCTTATACCATTCAGGTACCAGTGGTTAAAGATCTGGTGACGTAACGGATGCAATTGTTCTTTACGTTTGACTTGTATTTTGACCAGCTCTCGGTAAATGCGTTCTCTCAATTCCACAGGCAAAGCACGAATGTTCTCTTGTAAAGTATCCATGAATAGTCAGTCCGTACAATTCACAATCTTCTCCTAGAGCAAAAGTAATCCACATAGTGAGTAATTTCTGACCACTGCCATTCAGGGTAACGTCCAAGAATGTCACTGAACTCTTTTGATGTGAACGGTCTTGAGTAAAACAATAGGACGAATGCACACTTGACCCAAAGAAATCTAACACACTGACTGACTTTTTTCACTTTCCTCTTGTGAATTTCTCGGCACAAAAGTTCTACAGTCATCCATTGAGATTTCACTCTGGCAAGTCCCTGCCAAACTTCCTTGTAAATCTTCTCTTGCAGTTCTTTAGGTAATGATTCAATATCGTTTTTGAAATGAAGTTTAAATACTGGTCTCGGTGATGTCCAACATTTGACTCCTAGCCAAACTGGTTTCTTCTTCGTCAACGACATGGTAAGTTACTTTAATGTCTCGGTCTCACTAAGGGTAAGTAATGACAATTCGGTGACCATCGAGCATGTTCTACGTAGGCCGAATCTTGCGGTTCCCAGTGGTGAAGTGACACACCGCAACTGAAGCACTTAACTTTATCCCCTTCGCCCAAGTAGAACAATCCGGCTCTGGCTAATTCTTCGGGGGTCGGTCCTCCCAGATACTTAGGCCATTTTCTTTTGAACGATTGAAGACGATTTTCAAAGTCGCAGTATTCCGACAAACGCACAGGAAACGAATATTCGTCTTTGACAGGTTCGTTTCCTTGAGGGTTGGGTGACATGAACAGGAGTTTGCTCAGAGCTGGATGACATCCGTAGGGGGGTAAACGTGAAGGTCGACATTCCCCTTTAAAACGAAACCCAGTAAAATGTCCAAGAGGACGAGCGGCATCGCTTTCGCATCCCTCAGGTTTGACACGCACAGCATCACTTTCCATGATAGGGGTAGCGAGAACAAGGTTCCCACGATGCTTTACGGCATCGCTAAGGTCACAACGTACAGCATCGTACCCATCGCAAGGCTCACAATCGCATTCCACTTCAGAAGCCCCATACTTGAACTGTGCCTGTCTGAACTTGTTTTGTGTTTGTCTGAAAGTATTCATCTTGTTCGCTTGGTCTTGGTAGTCACAATGAACTATCGATCTTGCCTAGGGTTCCTTTTTATATACAGACCAATACCGATGTGACCGTACGGCAACGTAAAGTGATTGGGAAGTCTCACTCGCTTCTGGTACACGATTTGATAGACTTTTTCCAAGGGTCGACTGACGATGTGGTGAGTGGGTAAACGTACAATCTTGTTCGGTTGATAGGTGGTCACTTTAAAGTGTTCATCTTTTCCAGACTGCAAGGCTTCTTTCAGTACCCCAAAGTTGACCACTCGACTGGTACGATAATTCAGAGTCAATCCTTTCACTTTGCACTGCGTGTGCACTTCTCCTTGTTTGTCCCGGTATTCGTAACCGTAATTTTTGGGACCGCCACTGACGAAACTTAGAATCTTGTCGTCGGGATGCTCGTCTGTCCAGGCTCCTAAACGGTCTCCTTCGATGTCAGGGTGCTGTTGACTCGGGTGATGGATGTAAATGCAACTGTCCATTTCAAAGTACAAGACGCGTTCCCCTAACAGTTCTAAAGCTTCGTACAATTTTAAGCGAGCATGAGCTGTCACGTAAGCCGCAATGATGACATTTCCAAAAGGGTCGTCTTGTACAAAGTCCAGATCTTCTTCGTAATTGACCAAGATCAAATCCTCTCGAACGACGTCCACATGTTTCATGTATTTGGTTTTGTAGTGAATCATCTGGAAGTAGCGGGAAGGTTCTGTCAAATACTCCGTCTTGGGTAAACACGGTCGTTGTGCCATTTTACCCCACAAGTAATTTAACATCACTTTGGCAAACGCTCGCCTGCCTTCGTTTTTCTCGATGTGATATAAAGTCATGCCTTCTTGTTCATAGTATTTCTCTTTGAATGTCTTTTGGTCTTCGGGAGTGTGACACCAGGAAGGATAGCCACTGGCTTCTTGCTTCAGTTTCAAAAAGGTATCCACGTAGTCGGCGAAAATGCCTTTCTGAGTGGGGTCACCCTTGTGGTATTGTTGTGTCTTGGGAAAGTGGCAAATTTCGTACACTTTTAACAGTTGGTATCCCATGTCCAGAGCTTTGAACAATTCCACGCTAACCCGTGAACATTTGTGGGTGCACTGCAGGAAAGCGACAATATTTGCACACGTAGGGATACAGCGAACACACGTCCAAGTATTTGATTTCTTCTCCTTTCTCTTCGTCGGCTTGGTACAGCAAACAGGTGGCATTGGTTCTTCCTCCGTACAAACTATCCCTCGGGTTCAGGGGGTCCATGAACTGATAACTTTCCACGAGGCGTTTAAACTCGGGATCGGTTTTCAAACGGTGATCGTACTCGTGTTCCCACATTTCCACCACTTGGTATCCTTCCTGTTCTAACTTTAGGCGTCGCTGACAAGTGGCCTGCTACAAGTCTTCCATGGTTCGTTGTAAAAACTGATTTTTAGTGTCACGATCAGGGTAACAGACGGGACATCCGTGAAATAAGCAACCGTTAAACTCGTACACGATCTTGGGGTTTTCTAAGTCCCAGCCATCGACCGAATGCGTTCCGATGCTCTTTTCACCCCCTCCGTTGCGGGCATGCTGAATCAATTTGTCTTCCTTGTCGCACAAGTAATGTAACCAGCGTAGGGCTTTGACCGAGTATTGACGTTTGACATAGTGGGTCGTTTGAGGACTGATGACAGCCACGGTGTTTTCAGGCATGAATCGTTGTCGATACACTAAGGAACACGCTTTGGCAATGGTGCAAGCTTCTTTCAAAGGATCGACCCCTCCGTGTTCCGTGAGCCTGGTACCAAGCGTAGAAAGCTTCTCGTTGTTCGGTACGCATGTTGTCGGGGTCGTAATAGTGAGCCTCAGGTAAATGGGGTAGAACGGCATGTTGATTGGCTTCCGTATTGAAAAAGTGTGGAAAGTACCCTTTAGCCATTTCTGCCATTCCAAACGTTTTAGGCATTCGACTCAAAGGCATGGCCAAATAGCTCATCGAATCTTTAAACTGTACTTGTCCCACTTTTATGAAAATGATTTTGGCTCCGTTCAAAGTCACTTTAGGACGCTCGGTATAGTATCTGAGAAGAAACTGTCCATCGTATCCGGAGAAATTGTGAGCCATCACTGTGGCATGGCGATGACAATCTCCGTAACGTTCGATGTCCTCTTGGCTCCATGTCTCGTCGATGGGGTCTAAGACCCATTGGGCAAAATCGGCCAGCGTGTTCGGTCCTCGAATGATTTTTTCACGTCCTCCAGGAATCTTGCTGCAGTGAGGGCAATGACTGAAGATAGGTTCTTGAATGCACTTCTCGCACGCTCAATGAGCCACGCAGAAATTAGGAACGTGAATGCCGGTCTCTTGCATGCATTCGAAATCGAAAAAGATGAAATTGCCTTTCTTCTTGTGACCGTCCTCTTTCTCTGGTGGGGATAGGTATTTTTGCACGTAGCATTCGTATTCCAAGTACACGATGTGATGACAAATGTGACATTTTTTCTTTCCTGAACATACGTGTGCCTTGGCACTATTGGTACGTAGGCCGTGTCCACACGTAGGGCACAATCTCAGCAGTTGACAAGCACATTTCTGCTGTGAACCTTGCGTCTTCAGATGTTGTTGGTAACAGGCAGGGCTGACAAACGTGCGCAGACAAGCAGGACAATGTACTCTTTCTTGTCCTTCGCTCAGACAGGGTGGAGAGGCCAAACATCCTGGGCATTTCGATCCGCAATGCTTGTGTTGCTCTCGATTATTATAACCACGGTCACATTTCTCACAGTAATATTAGTATCCCAGGAATCCAGTGATACTGGTAATGGTATCGAAATGGTCATTGTGATGATAAAGGTGAATGTATTTTCCGTCCTTAAAGTCTTTCCCTCGAAACAACAGAGAACCGCGCACTTCTTGAGGGTACACTTTCAAGGTGTGTCGTGGAGCTAGGGCATCTTGCAATTTTTGCATCTCAGGAATGCCACAGGGTTTGTCTTTGGGCAAGTCGGCTTGTCGTAACAGGAGTTCTGCTTCACTTCGTTGTTTGGCTCGGTCCGATTTTCGAATAGTCTCCCAGGCTCTTTTCCATTCTACCGTGTCGTTTTTGTTGGCATAGGTTCGTCCCACCACGATGGCACGGGCTAAACACATCTGGTCTTGAGAGTTGTTAATTCGGACGAGACTTGTTTTGGTGTTGCGAAGGTCGTCCACCAATAAGACCTTTTTGCGTCCAGTCCCTTGAGGACGAGAGACGTGGGCCATTTTCAGTGTGGCTTTTCTATCGGTGATGTCAAACTGGTCATTAGGTTGTTGTACGTGTTGAATCTTGTCCATGACTTTGGAAGGTTTTAGTTCTGCGGGTCTGCTAAACTCGATCCAAACAGGGGATTTCAAGTTGTCGTGATCTATGGATAGTGTCAAGCGATCGTCTTCTTTGGGTTGACGTTGTCGCTTGAGTGTGGTGAGCAAAGAATCCCACATCTCGGTGATAAACCCTTCTGCTTTCTCCAATGGTACGTCGGACTTGAAATCTTTAAACTTCACTGTGTAGGTGTAAGCCGTGGTTCTAAATTTTCTAGAGGAGCGCTTTTCCGTCTCTCGAATGGAATAGTACTTTTCAGGGTTGACTAAGGGTGGTGAACTTTGTTTAGAGGGTTCGGATTCTGGTTCACTCATGTCCTCTTCAAAATCACTGGCATGAATTTGTGCCAAGACTTCAGCTCTGGTACGAGGCGATAGATCACGTTTCTGCCTCTTACTTTCTTCTTCTTTCTTCTCGAATGAATAGGATCGTTTCATCTTAAGTGCAAAACGTCAAATGACTCAAGTTTAAACACCATAGACTAATTTATAGTCATGGCAAACCAGCGTATATAAAAGGGTGTGTGTCTTGTCCTTTCACTATTCATTTCACTCTCAAACCGAGCACAACGATGGAAGAGACTAGCCAAATCGAACGTTTCATCAGAGCTTTGCGAGGGGTCATTAGAAAATTGTCTTCAGACCAGCCGACGGACTACTCTCCTTCCTTTCGAGATAAAAGTCAAGATGCTTGCTATATCTGTCAAAAGAAAGGGCATTGGTCTTCAGAGTGTCCAGACCGTCAAAAAAGAAAAAAAAAACAGGGGCTAGAAAAGACAAAAGTCAAGATAACTGTTATTATTGTCAAGAAAAAGGACATTGGTCTCCAGATTGCCCAAAAAAGAAACAAGAGGAGTCAGAAGAAAAGAGGAATTCTTCAGAAGAAGAGAGGGATTCTTCAGAGGAAGAAGAGGAAGAAAGAAGACAATTCTATTTACAAGAGGCAAAGAAAAAGGAGAAGAAAACAAGAAGGGAAGAAAGTGAGGAAGAGGATGAAAAGATTGTGACGGTGAAGAAATTGAAAAAACAGAGAGACTAAAGAGTGAGACAGAAGAAGTCTATGAACTTTTTAAAGTGCTCTGTTGTGAATTGTGAACTGGATTGTAACTATTGAGAAAAGAATAAATTAATTATATAAGGTAAGTGTCTTTGAGTTTTGATTTTAAAATAAGAAGCTACACTCACGCACTCATATACACGTACTATAAGGGTAAAATGTTTTTTTTTTGTTGATTTTTGAGTTATTGGCAAATTGAAAGGCTATCTCTTTTCGAGAGACGTGGGTGGCCCTGAAAAGGGCCTTTTTTGGTGTAGGGGTGAGTTTAAGCAATCAACTTTAACTGCCTTAAGCCTTTGCCACGGCCAAGGCCTACTTCTGGACTGCGTACTGTTGATGATGATTTGGTTGAAATCACTAAGGGTGGTACGGTAGGCTTAGTCACAGGGTTGACGTGTTTAGCTCGGGAAGGTCGTATTCTCTTCGGTCGTAATAAAGAAGTCTGATACATTTGTTTCAGACTTCTTAACTCCGCTAAAATGTCCAACAGTACCGTGACCGTTTGATTTTCACCCTCTTGTTTCTTTGCTGCTACTTCTTCTTCTTCTTGTTTTTTTCTTACCTCTTCTTCTTGCTGCTGTTGCTGTAGGAGAAAAGCTTGTTCTGTTTCCTTTTGTCGTTGTATAAATTTCTCCAATTCTTCTTTCTGTCTCTGTCTAAAATTCTCCAATTGCGGTAATGAAGGTGACGAAGGTTCCGGAACAAATTCTTGCGAGGTAAGAAAATCCACAAAATCCCAATTTACCTCTTCTGAAAGTAAGTCCGGGTTCCCTTGGGCGGTCTCCACTGCTGGTGCACCCCAATGAATCGTTTTCTGAGTTTCCGTCATGTTGAATCACTGTCGCATAGATTGACTGCACACAGGCGCTAGCGAATCTATATAGACCACGTGACGTCACAGACTGTTCTCTTCGGATTGGATGCGGACTGACTGAATTTTGTAACGCGTGTTTGGATTGGTCAATGAACTCAATCCGTTTCAATCCTTCCTCTACCTATAAATAAGCGCAGTTCACTGCATTGATTCACCTGTTCTCGTCGCCTCAAGATGTGGACCACAGTCGAATCATCCACCCTTGTGTCTTCAATGATGTTTAGGACGGACATGCTCATGTATGTCCGATCCAAGTAGACCGTTGTCCACAAGTCAGACACCAGTCTGTGGATACGAAGAGTGTACGTGGAAAGACAAGGTTGCCTCAAGAGGACTCTGATTTATGGCCCTACACTAAGACGCAGCTTGAGGACAAGAAGATGCCGCAGATGCCCTTTATGTTAAGGGCATATTAACATAAATCCAAAGGCCCTTTTCAGGGCCACCCACATTTCTCGAAAAGAGACTGACTTTCCATTGCCTACCCCTTTTTTATTTTTTATTTGTTAATTTTTTAAAAAAAAAAAAAAATCCCATGTTTAATTGCCTTTGTCCCTAGAATGGATATTTTTTTTCTCCCATTGTTCCAATGCATTTGTACCTAGAGTGGATATTTCCTTTCTCCCATGTTAAATTCCCTTGTCCCCAGAGTGGATGTCTTTTTTTTCCCATGTTAAATTTCCATTGTCCCCAGAGTGGATATTGCTTCCCATGTTAAATTTCCATTGTCCCCAGAGTGGATATACCCCTTTTTAACATTAAAGTCCCCTTGTCCCTAGGGTGTCCCCATTCACTACTGATATATAAACAAGGTGACATGTGGATGAGATACATGATCAAGGTGACATGTATGATATATAATGAAATTCACATATGCATGAGGTATATCTAATTAAGGTGACGTGTGCACGAGATATATAGTTAAGGTGACATGTTCATGAGATATACAATCTAGGTGAAATGTGCATGAGACCTATAATTAAGGTGACATGTTCATGAGATGCATAATCAAGGTGACGTGTTCATGAGATAGATAATCATGGCAAGATGCGCATGAGATCTATAATCAAGGTGACATGTACATGAGATATATAATAAAGGTGACATGGTCATCAGATGTATAATCAAGGCGACATGTGCATGAGATAGATAATCAAGGTAGCATGTGCATGAGATATATGATTAAGGTGACATGAGCATGAGATACATAATCAAGACGACATGTACATGAGATCTATAATTAAGGTGACATTTTCATGATCTATAAGCAGCGTGACAGGTGCATAAGATCTATAATTAAGGTAGCATGTGCATGAGATACATAACCAAGGTGACATATGTATGATATATTAGTAAGGTGACATATGCATGAGGTATATCTAATTAAGGAGACGTGTGCATGAGATATATAATAAAAGTGACATGTTCATGAGATGTATAATCAAGGTGACATGTGCATGAGATATATAATCAAGGTGACATGTGCATGTGATAAATTATTAATGTAACATGTGCACGAGATACATCATCGCAGATTTTAACTCCATTAGATTTAAGTTTCCTAAGATCCAACAGTCCTCGTCTGTGTTCTTCTTGCTGCTGCAGTAGGTGTTATTATTAAATTTCTATTATTTAAACGAAAAATATTTTAAATAAATTATTAACATTTTAATGTATAAAGAACATAGAGTGAACCATATCTATTCAAGGAGCTGAAAAGTTTGTTCTTTTTGATAAACTAATCTTTAATTATATGGTGGTCGAAAACGACAGTGAAATTTTTCAAAAGGCATTCATTAATAATTTTAATTTAAACAAGTGTCCACTCTATGGAAATAATAATAATAATAATAATAATAATAATAATAATAATAATAATAATAACACTAAGAAGATGAAGAAGAAGAGTAAGAAGAATAATACTTTTTCAATGGAGAACCTCTTTCAATGGTTTAAAACTGAAATATGTTTACTCGCGCTATGTGAAAACACGAAACATTCAGGACTCTTCACAAGACAATCTATGCGTGACAGCACTCGTTACGGATCACTGCCAGCTCACCTCTGTCTGCGGCGGTTCGAGTCTAGGATTCAGCCAATGTGGGCATGTGAGAAAGCTTGCCAGTAGCTTCTCGTGGGTCGGTGGTTCTTTCCGGGGTTTTCCGGGTTCTTCCTCCACCATTAATATTGGCCGCCATGTATAGCCTATCGTGCTGAAAAATGGCGTTAAACCCCACAACAACAACAACGTGACAGCACAGGTACACAGCACAGGTACCTGTTTCTATCGTATGTAGTCTGAACGGTTAGAAAAAGCAGTACAGTACTATCAGTGAGTATAATGAGGTCAGCGTTCTAGAGTATGGCGTCGATACCTAAAGATGTCGTCGAAAAACATAACCAACTTTTGGTAGACCTTTGTGAGAACATGGACATTGATGATGCTGGGTACAAACAATTTATTATGTACCTGAAAAATACAGACCTACCCCCTGGGCGCCTTGCTCGCGTTCAGCGCGATCCAACGGACTTGTTCGAATTGATGAATCAAAAAGGAAAATTGAAAGTGGGGGACTACCGTGTTTTGGAGAACGCACTCGAAAAGAGTGGCCTTAATGTTCTTTTGGACATTGTTAGGATAAAAGGGCAAGAAATAACACAACTGCTTCAAAGACAAAGTCCCACTATGAACGGTAGGTGCTTCTATTATCCTTGAGTGGTTCTCTCTCTCTCTCTCTCTCTCTCTCTCTCACAAACCAATTATTATAACGTCAGCTTGAGATATGTGTAAGGTTTCTAGTGCAGTTTGTATGATATTTCTGATGAAGTTTATACCAGTCCATTATACTTACCCACCTGTCTGCCTACCTACATACATACATGCAGACAAACAGAAAGAAATATACTGGTGTGCATATACCATAACATATATGCATTTAAAATGCTATCAAAAGTGATACAGATTCTCAGCGACTGGTGGGTTTTATTACATACATATTTAATCTTACAATTGTAGTGTATTTGATATTATTATTATTATTATTATTATTATTATTATTATTATTATAGTAACAGAAGAAACCACATGCGAACGTGACGATTCTCCTAACATAGCAATAAAAAGTGGTAAGTGCTATAAGGAACAAAAATTTCAGGTGCTAAGAAACTTAGTTGTAATATTATTAATATGGTCGCAATGTCTCATTGCTGTTATTATGCTTGCGTGTGCGCGCGCGTGTGTATGTGTATGAAACAGTATATTGTCAGGGCTTGAAGAATTTTAAATTTGTTCTTGTATATGTTGGGTAAATACCTGGCAAATATGTTTAAGGTTAAAACTTTATTGCTTGCCGACAACCCAGATGTTTCTTTAGTGTAATTATTTTTTGCTGGTGGGTGGAGGACACCAAAGGTCTATGACGAACTCTCACTTTATCTTTGCACATGCCTGAGCCAGGGATCAAACTCGGGATCACACTGGTATGAAGAGAACGTACTTTCAGTTTTTTATTTGAGCCACATTTATGCTATATTTTAAATAGGGATGATTCATTAGACCTAGAAACAATATCGCTTATATAACTATATATAACTAGTCTATTTCTTAATCGTTTCAAAGCATGTACAAAATTACATTATGAGAGATTATTGATGTTAGCCAGGATTAAACAAGGCACGATCCAAAATCATGTACATACGTTTGGCCATGCCAATCATAACAATGTTTTTCGCGTTGAAATATTTTGACGGTTTTCCTTCCCAAATTCTACTATCTTTATCCACCGGTGAGAACAAATGGATTTAGATTTGTCATATTTAAGCCTCTGTGGTAGATTAAAAAGTCAGACAATCGCCAGGCACATGCGTATTTCACTGGCATTCGCTAGTGCAACTCACATAAATAACTGATTATATAAATTAGATGTTTATCAGTTATACTACACAATGCAGCCGTGAATATGATACTTAGAGACAGTCGAAACATGCAGCAACTAAACGCTTAGAACGATATGGCATGCCATACCCTCATTGGTGGAAAGCATGTTTCTATGTATATTCTTGCGGCTATGTCCGTCTTTCTGTAAGATAAAATTGCCCGAAAAAAGTAATATTACATCAAGGGTACGCTATTAATTTCCAGTGTATTCAGTAAGGTTAGGGTCCAACATAGTATGTTGATCATGAATCCCTATCCGCGCACTCGGCATAACCTAAGGTGGCAGATGTACTACAATAACGATGTATGTTTCCACATTAGTAATACTATTCGCCAAAATTCACACTGAGACGGAAGCCAAATAGAAAGAAAGACGGTTAGTGTGGTCGGTTTAACGGCACAGCAACATAAATAGGGTTATAAGACTGAGTCACTTTGAAAAAGGAACCTTTACCAAGATCACGATTCGGTAGCCTACCTAGTCTGATCTTATGGTAGGATTAGAACCCGCACCCTTACGGTCGCAAGTCCCACACGCTAACATGATGTCCACCATCATTGTTGACTTCATTAGTCGCTCTCGGAGATGCAGAATAGGCTCTATGCAGCCTCCTACATGTCGTACGATGCGATTAAAGGTGACGGGATGTGCGATGGCGGAGTGGCTAGCATGCTGTACCGAAAGGGTACGGGTTCAAGTCCTAGCATGGAATCAGTCAACTATTGTGAGGCAGCATTGAATAAGGCACTTTACTTTATTTGGCTGGTACCAAAAACCTACAGGTCTAATTGTGTCGTAAGAGACACGCAACGAAACGAAATATATTAGTCGCCTCTTACAACATAAACTGGTGTGCATGGAGTTTATTCTACACGATGATGATGAACTGAGCACCCATTCTTTTAACCCGCGTGCTATTCTGACACATCATCTCCATTAATTAACAAACATGACAACTACTTGCGAAATACACATGAAGTACAACTTAAAAGTAACAAAATCATATATTCCAAATAACATCTATCTTTATTTTTTTTCAGAAGCCAAAGCCAAAGATGACGGAAATCGATCAAAAAATTTTTATGACAGAGGAAAGAAGAAAGGACTTCTTCTCATATTAAATTTTACCGAGGAACGACAAGGTCTGTTTTGGAATTTGTGATTCACATTTTTATGGAAATAATGCCAATTAGGTAACCTTCATATATATATATATATATATATATATATATATATATATATATATATATATATATATATATATATATATATATATATATATATAGATATATATATATATATATATATATATATATCGGCCTACAAAATGGTGATAGTGATGCAGAGATATCACGGACGAAAAAGGCAGTTGATTGTTAGCTCACGTGACTCAAGACGAAGTGGGCTTGTGTCATGTTCCAGCTTCTATAGTATCGTGTGTCGTGCCTCAGTCAGCAATTGCTCTACCCTTGACTTTATGTAATACATACATATTTTAACTAAACTTGCACGTTTGCTGTATATCAACAAGATCGCAGCACAGTTTGCTTATAAGCGAAATGCGCAAACATTCATGTTGAGACATGGGCTCTAAATGGATACAAGTGTGGACTTGTTAAAATCTTGATTTTTGAACAGATTGTGGTACAGTCTGCTTTTCATCTTCATATCTCAAACACATTCAATATATAATGAAATCTACTCATATTAAGTGAACTAGATAATAGGTGAACTGTACTTTGATAGGATGACTTTGAGTACGCACTAGTAGGTTACTTTGATAGGATGACTTTGAGTACGCACTAGTAGGTTTTTAGTTGAGAACATATATAATGAATTTCCCAGTTAGTTTTATATCAACAAGAGCTGAGACGAATTCAATCCCTAACAATATCCGCTCTTATTAATTAATGGATCGGGCTCGTATTCTTGACACTTTTCGAGTAAAACACATTAGCTCAATCCCAAAACCCCAAATCAGATGGGACACTTGGCTGACAGCAATAATGCCCTGTGATAAGTAATTCCTACATATTCTACAAATATTAATTTGTTTTAATTCAAATTTCACACCGGAGAACATTTAGGACTTTGTGCCAGAAAGGTGTTGTTGTTGCTGATAGTTTTCGAGCTAATAAAGTTTTGAGAATACGGGGCATTAGTTCTGAATGGCAGGCCATTTTGACACACTAGAGGTTCATTTATGAACAGACTGTAATGACACATACTTTGTAGCATTATACCAACAACCTCAGGTGAATGCAGTAAATATCTTAATGATCGTATCGTATATGAATTTGATTTCTGAGCTTGATCGATATCAAGCCCATATGGTCATCTTGTCTGCAGTAACACAAAATTATATTATGCTTTCTACAGTTGAAGCGTTGCATTATTGATACATTATTTATCTCGGTTGTTCGGATGCTTCCTCATTACTCTGATGGTCTACTCGAAGAAGAAAAAGAGCAACAATACTAAATACATTTAAAAAGACGTTATTTTATATTGATTAATACTTCTTTGTGTTTAAAACGGCACTGAAGACGATGTGTCAAAGGGAAAGATTTAACCTAAATGTTCTGTCCAGAAAATCATTAATTTTTTTTATAGTCATCAGGAAGTTACATCTAATACAGCTTCTGTCATTATATATTTCATTCAGGAACTCACCTCGATGTATCAGCTTTGAAGAAGTTTTTTGAGGACACATTAAAGTTTGACGTTGAAGACCCCCGTCAAGATAAGGAGAATGATTTAACCCTTCCTGAATTAGACGAGGCCTTAGAGCACGCCAAGAGTTTGCTGGCTTTACAGGCGAAGAAATACTACTGCTTCTTCTGTGCTGTCTTGAGCCACGGAAATGAGGTTGTACAATGAAGCCCGCTTTTAAAGATATAGTTTACAATGTGCTGTGCTGATTGTTAGCTTTTACGATTCATAATGCAAGCATACTTATCCGTAATGCAAGGCTATTTGCAGTATCTGATAGATGTACATTCATCACCAATTCTTTTCAGGATTTTTAATATATATCTAAATGGTTTTGTATGCATGGAAAAGTCATCTCTCCATCTCTCATAATTGGAATAAGAGGAGAAAATGCTATTTTAAGCACTTAGGTAAATATTCCGCCAATAAGCACGTGGCTGTAGGAACTTAAGTTGATATTTTCATGCGATATTTAATCAAGGTGACACAATCTTAATCTTAAAGTTTTCCAACTTCTTTACATTCAAGATCTTCACAAATTTAGTCATTTTTCATTTATTTGTTTTGATTGTCTTCGTTTAATACGACGAAAATGGAATAGTTAAGTTTGGAAAATAATTGGAATTTATCGAAGACAAAAATAAACCATTTGTCAATTAACAGGACCTGAAATTTAAGAGTACAAAACAGAAATCGGAACAAACCAACAGCAAATGGAAAAACAAATATCATCGGTTAAGTCTGAATGAAAATTAATTGGAAAATATGGGAAAAGAATTAGTCAAAAAGCCGTAAAATGATTGTCTATCCAAGAGATGAAAAAGTCTTCAAATCGTATTAAAAAATTGTAATGAAAATTGTAACATAACATATCAATTAATCCTTGGCTAGTTGGCAAACTAAATTGAACGACATCCAGTAAAATTATATATTTCACCAGATTTGTATCATTCTACCTTGGTTTGTCTCTGTCCGCATTGTGTTAGTTTGATCACGCTAAGCATATTGATTTCAGCAAAACTACCGAACGCAATGTGGAAATAAACATTTGACAATTCGCCACAATAGTAGCATAATGCCCATGTTGTCCTGAATGACGTAATTATCGATCTTAAATGATTTAGTCTTATTCATTTGGTTTGCTGTTCCATCTTCTGACTTGATTTTTGACCTGGTTACACTGGCAAGCATATAACACAATCTTCCTTCAGGTGAAACATATCTTTTCGGTTCGGGAAAACGTCTAAAGAGCATAGGAATGACATTTCTGTCTCAAGCACAACTTCATTCAGACCTGCAATGTTTATCTCTCATAAATAGATATTATTAACCTGTCCTTTTACCATTCTAGTTGCTTTGCTTTTTTGTCTTTTTATTTGGTGGTGGTGGTGGGTGGGGCTTTTTGTTTTGTTTTGTTAACTGTTCAGTTATTTGGGCTTGTTTACTCTGAAAACGTTTTTAACTCCAACAAGTTGTCTTTTTTGGTTGTTCATTCTGTTTTGTTTTCCTTTTGGGTAGGGCCAGGTGCTCTGACTAATGGATCCCCTTTAAAGATCAATGACCGATCACTCTGTAAATGCGGGATCGATTAAATTCTCTATCTTACGAATTGTATTAAGCTGTAATTTCATCATTGGGATATCTTTCTTTCATGTACTCTTTCATGCATCCATTATGGTGACATCTAATGAACTCTTATTATATTCTTTAAATTAACATGTTTTCATCCCTCCATTTGTCTTCATTAACTTCACTGTGCTCTTTTGTCCTCTGCACCGAATTTAATATATACATTCTTCACCAAGATCATTATCCTCGTTGCCATTTTTATTACTCTTCCTTGTGCTTTAATTTCATTGTAAAACATTTTATATATTTTTTTTAAAGGCTTGCAAAACCTCGCTGTTTAGCTGAACTCTTTCCTGGCTTTTTCTTCTTCACGTATGCGACATATTCTCTTATTGTTTGTTTACCAAACTGGATGTTAAAGTATTGTCACTGCTCCTAAGCAAAATGTAAGGCATCATGCCATTAGGAGATTGAAAACATTTTCATCTCATTGTCAAATGAATAATTCAAGATGGTGAATCAAAAATCACGATGAAAACAAAGCTGAAACAATACATTGAACAGTGTTTAAAGAGAGCATACGATCCACGTAAAGAACAATAGTTTGAAAAATGATGGAGCAGTACCTGAAATCACCCTGAGCGAAATATAAAAAAACCGAAGGAAATTAAATGCAGTAATGGTTATTGATTGATTGTAATTTTACGGCGCACCAGCACTGTACGGTTATATAGCACCACAAAAAGAAAGGTAATATGTACTATTATTTACAGTTGTTAAAAAGTTTGTTATCGACCAGCGATAACAAAATCAGACACTTGAACTCAGAACGGTCAGAGGGTGAGGGTAATGTATAAAGCTTCCCGATCAACGGGGATTGTACATGGGGTGTGTTAATGAATATTTAGATGAGAAGGCACATAGCACAAACGAAGGTATATACATTACATAAAAATGCTCAATGAATAACATACCAGTCATATCTTAGAATAAATATTTACTTCTTGCATGAATTTTAAAATGCAGGAGACGTTTATTGTATTAAAAGTTCATTCATGTGATGAACATTGTAGCAACGATCGCGCGCACGTTTGAGATCGAAACAGTGTATCACAAAGTGCTTAACTAAGAATGGTTCATTGCATAAAAAACACTCATTTGGGTCTACACCTTTTAGCATGTACGAGTAGATTATATTAGTACAGCAAATTCTAAATCTTGCAACGACTACCTCGTCCGTACGGTTGGTTCTGTAGGAAGGAGCCGTTCCTCCTAGGATTGGCTTGACCACATGGGGTTCGTTATTACCTGTATCATCCCATGATGCCTGTCACTTAAAGCGTCATGACTTTTTGAGACTAGGTTTAAAATCGTATGTTTCTAGGGGTAGGGCCATTTTATCAGCGTGATCTGATTTTCATTGCCTTTAATATCAATATGGCTGGGTAACCAGTAGTATACTATATTACTGGAGGAATTCAGCTCAGTCTTTTTGATGAGATTATTGGTTAATAATGGCTTTTCCAGTTTTCTATTGTGTAGTGACTGAAGTACTGATGGTGAGTCAGAGAAGATGATGCAGTTTAAAATACGTTTGCTTTCGAAATATTTCAGAGCAAGGACTATTGCCGTTATTTCGGCTGAAAAAATGTAACATTTGGTAAGCGAACGTTTGTTGTGGGATTTCAATGAATGAAGGTTTCAGCAGCTTTTTCTACGTCTTTTGATCAACCAAATTTGGCGAGGTGTTCTTGATAAGAGTTGTGGAAGATGGAAGGGATTGTCTAAGATTGTTTCCATGGTGTAGCATAAGAAGTAATTCGGGCTGGTTAATGAGCCAGGAACGTGTTCGGAGATGGACGTATTCTGGATTTTAGAAAGATCAAATTTTGTATTTTCAAAGTTGGATGATATCTTAATGACAAAGGTAGGTATGGCATTTGGTTTATTTTGGGTTAATGTTTTGTATTTGGGTTGAAATGCAGCCGAATAAGCAGGGTTCAGAGGGTTTAATTTTAATTTGAGGGCATACTGTATCGAATGCATTTATCTACGGTGTGATAAAGGTGGTTCGTTTGCTTCAGCGAGAAGGCTTTCAGATGGGGATGTCTTAAATGCTCCCAGAGCAAGTCTTATTCCTAGATGGTGAATTAGGTCAAAAATCTTTAGGTATGATTTTCTGCCTGAACCATAAACAACGTAATAATAAAGCCCAGTTTGGAGCGAATAAAAGTTCTATATAAGTTGAGGATGACCTTTCTATCAGCACCCCAGTCCGTGTGCGCTACTACTTTCAGTAAATTAAGACATTTGATGCATTTAGCTTTCAAGTTCTTTATGTATGGAATATACAGGTGAGTTAACTGTCGAAGACCGTACCTAAAAATGTCGTTTCCTCAACAACTGAAATAGATGTTCCGTCTAGCCTGAGTTTAGGTTCATCGTGATGTTTTCGTGACTGACGGAAATGCATGCATACTATTATTAATTGTTAGAATTTAAAACCGTGGGCACTCGCTCAATCTTATTTATATTTTGTTTCAGTTGTTTTTTTAAATGTGCTTTGTTCGATAACATATTAGGAAATCGACAACGTATAGGGAGCAATCTACATCATGAGCCAAACACTTTGTAATGCTATTAATTTTGATGTTGAAAACTCAACTAAGTATTGGATAAGTGTTGGAGGAGATGTGCTTTGTTAAACCTCTTCACGGCACCAGAAGTTAACACTGCTATTGAATAATCAATAAAGCAAAACGATGAGATAATTCAGCCATGACATTATCTCAGAAACCAATGTAAAAATGTTATAACAAAACTTAAAGTATGTATTCCAGTTGTCTAACGTTTAGAAGTAGTAAATGTCGAAAGACAAAATAAAGCATCAACACAATTTGCAATTTGTCACTCAGATCCAGTTGCATACATCATGTTTTTAAACAACCTGTTGAAAGTTTTAATTTCTCCACCAGTAAGTGATATAGTAGCTTTTGTTGTTAAGCAAAACGTTTACATAATGAATGAAACGGCAGCAGAACGTCGTATTCGAGAAATAATGGATATGGAAAACATGGGAATGGGTATAAAATTTTTCGTTAGAGTGTTAAATGGGGAACTTAACTAATTAAATCAATTTAAACAGTTTGATGTGTTATGCATATTTAATGTATTTTGTTTGTGTTCCAAAATTTATTTATTTCAGTACATGCTGTTGTAAGGTAACATTCTATGTTGGACTTGGCCTTATCCAAAATTAACTTCATTTTTCTTTTACCTGAATTGATTTTTTATTTTATTCTGTAAACAACTCTAATACATGACTAAACTATTCTCAATGCGCATATTCTTAATATCAGGATCATTATTAATAGAAGTAAATATTATTATTTGGGTCTAGATCAATATTTTTGGAAATTATTTGGTATACCTGACATGGTCCAGGCCCAATATTTTAATTTTAGTAATAGGTTTCTAACAATTCACTGGCCTACAAGTTTTTAGAAGTCGTCTGCTTCGGAGATAACATGTGCTATTTATTATGGATTTTGATGTGCTGAGTTCAAATATGACAATTAAAACATGATCATACTTCACATGTCCTGTTTATGTTACACTTTAAAAAACAGCAGAAGGGTCATAAAACTAACATTTATTATGAAACAAATGGCAAAAGACTAATATTTATATATAAGTACAGAGTTTAGTCCTTATTCATGTCTACGAGGTGGTTCTTGGCTTGTCTCTTAAATTCTTTAAATGTAGCATCTCTTGTCACTATTCAGCAATAGTCTGCAGGCATTGATGGACTGCATTTGTCCTGATAGCGCTTCTCTATTGTTACAATGTCCTGGTGAAAACGATCGACGTGTTCGTCGCTCACTGCTTCGCAATTCAGTGGAAAAAAATCTAAATGAGAGTGCAAAAATGTATATTTGGTTACATGTTGTAACCAAGGCTTTTGTATGCCTTGAGGAGGTTTTCCACCGACTCCCTGTAGTTGTCTGTCGTTTACGACATAATTTGTTGTCACTAACTGGAAGGCTTTGCATGCCGTCTTTTCCTTGCCACGCATTGCACGGTCAAATGCATCATCTCGATGTTCTCGAATCTGAGGACCAACATAGATACGTTCCTTAGTCTTAACTTCACTTAACGTTACAAATATTCCACGGACGTACTTGAAAGCTGCCTGTGTTTTGCTTGACGAAGTTCGTCATCAGACCCAGCTTGATGTGCAAGGGTGGTAACAAAATATTCCGTGATTCAACAAGCGGTGGATGCTGAACACTTATTTTTCTCAGGCTACATTGACTGTCGGAGTGGCCAATCTCTCTTTAATTAGTGGGAATCTCTCCCACGACTTCCATTCGCAGAGGAAACAGCAGTACTTTGTGTATCCAGTATGCGGACCAAGCAAGAGAGCAGGAATCTTCAAATCGCCACAAAGCTATCATTGATGTTGGTCAACATTTGTTTCATGTTTTTGTAGGTTTCCTTCATATGGAATGCATGACCAACTGGAATTGATGGCAAAAACATTGCCAATATGAAGCAGAACAGATTTAAGACTCGTCCTCTATGAATCAATGAAAAAACATTCTCCACTCATCTGGATCATGAACAGTATTGAGGGCTGCCATCACACCATCGATGTTGTTGCAGGCTAGAAGATCACCTTCCATGAAGAAGAATTTGACAATGTCCCTTTGACTGTTACGGAACGTGGAAACCGTAACATCACCTGCCAGGAGATTCCACTGTAGTCTAAAGCCAAACAGCTCTGCCTTACTCTTGGCTAGTTCCAAATCCCTGGCAAGGTCATTCAGTTCACTTTGTGTTATGAGGTGTGGTTCAGAGGAGGAGTATGGGAGCAAGTATGGTTCATGTGACATTAATGGTTCAGACTAGAAGTTTCATAAGTTTGAGAATGATTCTAGTGCATCAAAAACCGGCAGTCTACCTCCGTGGGGTACTGGGCGTATAGCTGATGGAAAGTTTGGATAATGCAAAGTCCATCTTTTCTTCTTTGACACACCTTTCCTAACTGGAGGCACTATGCAGAAGTAACAACTGCTGTTGGCTCTCTCTAAATCATTGGCACAGATATCCTTTTTCTGTTCAACCACTGGCGGAAATTTGTTGCACAAGTGTTGCAGCATATGCGTGTGGTCCACCTCTTGCCCTGATCTCCAATTATTCAGCCAAAATAAAGGTGATAGGCTATTTTAAATACAGTGGTTAAACTGCGCTTTTGTGATGCAAAAGTCATTTCACCACAAACACAGCAGAATTTATCACACAAGTACAAGGCATCTCTGCTCACTCGGGCTAAACAGAAATGATTGATTAATTGATTGATTGTGTTTCAACGGCGCATCAGCACTGTTAGGCTATTTAGCGCCAAACAAAATATTATATGTATAATCTTTTAAAAAATTATAAAAAGTCTCATATCGATCAGCGATATCAAAACCAAATTTTTGAAATTAAAGCGTTAAGATGGTAACTGTGAAAAATAAGCTTCCCGATCGGGGAATATCAATGTTATATGTTAATGAAGAGCGATGATAATGTATTAAAAAAGGGACGACATATATATTGCATAAAACTGCACAAGGTGATAGCATATAAGTTAAGAGTTTAGAGTAAATATTCACTGCTTTCAGGAACGCTATAATACAAGTGATGTTTATTGTATCAAAACGTTCCTTCACATCATGCACATTGTAATACTGATCGCGCGTAGGTTGTAGGTCGAATACTCTATCATAAAGTGCTTAACAGTGAATGGTTCATTGCAAGAAACGCAATCCGGTGGGTCGTCACCTTTTAGTATGTGGGAGTGGGTGATATAAGTATGACCAATTCGGATTCTTGCAATGACTATCTCCTCCCTACGCAGAAACAGAAATATGTCCCTTTGCAAAATCAAACACTGACAAATAAGACAGCCCTACACTGTATGATTTCTAGATCTGGTATAGGGCAATTTGTTCAGCAGAGTGATGGTTGCGTCATCCATGACTTATAGAAATAACATGATGAAATTCATATCATGTATGACGCAATACCAGCTTCAGTTAGCATCATTCTTTGTTTTGCCCCAAAAGCATGTACTGTCCAAACCCAGTCATATGTTCACTCATAGATCCAAAGATGTATTTTAGTCATTTTCGGTTTAAATTGAGATCCCTTCCATTTATAACGCACGTACCCTCCGCCATTCCTAAGTCAATGGTCGTATATACTGGCCCAGTATCATATTTTTAAAACAAGGAACAATCAACAATATTAAGGATCATTTTCGTTCTCAGTGACCCAGAATTAGTAAAGTTTGAATTTATTTCGGAAGCATTTTGTCTGTAGGCCAGTGTAGTCACTAACATTCGTTTTGTATCAGAAGCTTTAATTTATAGTGAGCTAACTGGCCTTAGAATTTGTGAAAAATCAAACGTTTAGGCCTGAAACTAGAATTCCGATATTAACCATTATGGATTTACACATGCTCACAAACTTTTACGAAACACATAATACAAATAATAGAGAATTCACAACCTTGCTATTAGAATCGAAAGGTCAGGCTTTTACAGTTTGTTTTCTTCAAAATAGATCTCTAAGTTCAAATTTCTTTCTCCAGTGCATGTAATGATCTTTACATCTGGCTATAAGTAAGCACCAAGTTTGTTGTTTTGTTGTTTTCGCTTAGGAGTTCATCTTCATCAAGGAAACTGCTAATTAAACAAACAATGAGTCTTTATCTAATTGTTGCTAAACATTTCTACGTTCCGTTTCATTTGGTGATGTTTTAGTCCAATATGTACTCATCAACTTATGAGCATCATTTAATGTAGTAGTAAGAGTTAAGTAGAACGATATGTGTTTTGGTAGTTTGGTATTGGCCCATTATGGACTATATCACTCACAATTCATTAGTAAGGAACGTGGTCCAGCAGTATGTCCCAGGATGTGGTGCAATTGTTTATAGTTTTTAGTTAGTAGTAAGGTTAAGCTGCGCTATAGTAGGTGTGATTTAGTAAGGGGCGAATATCAATCATTGCATTTTAGTTAATATATCATTTGCATTTATTTGTTGGCGCGTAGGCAACAGCTTGATTTTATTTTCATTTCACTAGTGGTACAAAACGTTTATTTGCATGCCAGTCTACAAAATGACCATGGCACGCAGAAAAGAAGCATGGTTCTTTGTTATTTATGTCACACATTCACATCAATGTGTAGCACGGGGTGTAGGAAAACCTCTATTCGTCGAACATAAGCCAATGCAATCAGCAATATGTTTGCTTGGTTTGTGTGGATAATTGTGAAAATATAACATAAAATCGGTACCATCTTCGGATTCCGATTTCATGAAATTAAACCCTCACAGTTATGCTAATATAATATTATACCAACACTGTCCTTGCTAACCTCTGCACATTACAAGAGATATACTGTGACGTGAAAGATACACTAAGGATGTTTCTTTTTTCTGACTTAAGTTAGTAGTGACGTATTATAGTAAAGTTCTAAAAATGTACATGTTAAGAATTAATGAGTGGATAGTTTTCGCCAATAAGGCGTGGGTGTCTATGGTTGAGTTAGAACGTCTATCTAAAAACTTTAGCTGACGGGGCGATTCGCTTGTGCCTTACTGAATATTTAAAGTCTAAGATCCAGAAAGTGAAGCAGAAACAAGGGATAATCTTTGCTTTCATAGACTTTCATGTCCTCTGACAAAAACTAGAGTCCTGTATCCATTGCCTAATTGTGTGCTTCTTGATAAATTCCAGAAAGGAATACGGTGCGGTGATGGTCAATTCAAGAATGTGGATGACATAATGAAGACATTCACTAATGACAAGATCAGTAACTTTGTCGGTAAGGGAATAATTACAAAATCACAACAATCCATGAATTAAAATCTTGTAATTATAGGTTACTGCATTTGTATGGGAAAATATGAACGAGTTTCTTTGGATGGAATACTGCACGAACTTGTGAGTGCAGTATATCCATCCGACAAAACGAGTTCATATTTTCCCATACAAATGCAGTAACCTTTTTATTATATGCTCATTTTTTTAATTCTACCTAAGGTTTAATTATATAAACAAAAAACACTACAAGAAACAACGTAAATGAATGAATGCCGTATTCCAAACTAAATACACAAGCGCAGATTTGACATTACAAAATGACATTATTAAGCGCACATAGCTCCGCCCAGATAAATTTGAACTTAGTCGCGCGGTCGACATAACTTTCGAAAGAAAATTTCGTGTCTAGTTAAAATTGAAATTTGAAGTCATATTGTGAACGAATGCGCATTGCAACAAATTTTCCATTTGATCTGGAGTGAATATATTTTGGTATTTTGTTTCGATTCGACGAAGGTTTGTGATTTTGGACTGGATTCATCTGTGCAAATTATACATGAAATACATCGGATTGAAGTGGCGCGGGAGAAGCGTGTTTACGTCTGCAAATGTGTTTCTGTTTCTGTCATTGAATGTTCGAAATCATAACGCGGGAAAATATGAACTCTTTCAATTGCAATTTTCAAAAAGGCGCAATGGAATTTAATGTGTATTTCATTCTGAGTGCAGTAAGGAGGATGCAATTGCATGTATCATCGAAATTGCAGTACACTTTCGAAATGTGTATTTCAGATTGAAAACCTATGACATGGCTCATGTAATTCGATTTGCAGAATTAAGAAAAAACATTTTGAGGAAATTCAGGATGTAAAACTGTTAAGTATATTTTATTTTGACGTTCTTATCACCATATAAAGAATACAGTATATGCCTTGTCACTTTTATGTTATTTGTAAGGATATAATCGTCCGTCTTTAATAATGTAGCTAGCCTAAATCCGTAACATCGTATCAACGCAAAATGTGCCAAAACAGCTGGGGGTTTTATTTGCAGTGCACGAAACATGTTTTAGTTCATTCAGAAACAAATTTAAATAACCACAACGTAAAGAGCCTCTTATGCGAGTGTATATGATTTGTTTACAAATCAAAAGGGCTGTTGTCTGCGTCATTGTTTATTTACAATAGAAAGTAGTTCCTATATTCACGTGAATGCTTGTCGCGCGTGTTCATTATCGGAGAATATTGAACGATTCTGACAATGTAAAGTTAACGGGGGAAAAATGAGCATATAATAATATATGAATATTGCACATCAGAAATAAAATAATTAAGTTTTGGCTATATCAGAGTCTTATAATCTACTGACGTATAATTGTTTTCGATAATAATCGTGCAAAAACATTTTTAACATAGCCTTCTGGATTTTTGTCTTTTTCATGGAACATTTTCGGCCTCCATTTTTGATTCAATATTGCAAATTTAGCATCTTAACATGAAAAATGACAACACTCCAAGACAAGAACAATGACAAGTAAAACGACGGGTATTACTCAGATGATAGCGAAGGTGGGGATGGAGTGGCGGTGTATCTGTAGCATGGAATCAACCTTATATACAAGCTTGGTTTAAATGCGAACTTACTGAAATAAATAAACTCACGTCTGTTTCACAGAAGAATGTAGCCATACACCGGTCTCCCTACCTAACAGAACCTTATTAAACTAGAGCATATTTACGCGGTAAATATATGATGCAAGTCCGACTCGAAAAGAGATCTGTTTACGTATTCTGTACTATCTAATGTTCCAAATCAAATACTGCAATTATCCGATCACAAACACGTTACAGTAAATATGCTTATTCCTGCATCCAGTAATCTTTTCAAAAAAAATATTGCAACAATGTATGTGTTTATTTGAGATGTAGAATTTCAACGTAAATACTGGCACTGTTATCTTGGCGAACTCAAATAGGTTCTGTTCACTGTATTAAACAAGGTGACATCATACTCGTCGGATGTGTTGTGTTGACAAATGTTTTATCTTTTGTAAATGTTCTATTGGGATGGACGCTTTTTCTTTGATTTATAGTTAGCAAATATGTATCATATAGTTTTATTATTTCCACTTTGTTTGGGACTATTTATTACACATAACAAATGAAAGGTACAGCGTCTGTCAGAATGAACGGAATCATTCATTCTTCTTTCCATCTAAATAATTTCTTCTGAAATAAAACTTTTAAAAATAATCTCAAATGGGTAATAATTGAATATTAAATTTATAAAACTCGTTAAATAATGTCCAGACTAAGCGAGCCTTGGCGGAAACAGCTGGAAATTATTTAACGAGTTCCGTAAATTCAATATTAAATAGCTACCGATCTGAGATCCTCTATCCACAAGTTTGCAGTTATTCCCATTTTAAAGGTTGGGCAGTTGGGTTGGCAGAAGAATGAAGCCATTTCCCACTGGATGGGTTCAGTCAGGTGGGTTCTTTTACGAGGTGGGATATTTCCAAAAGTTCAGGTTGCGAGTAAAATAAAATAAGCTTTCACCCTTTATGCTCTATATAAGTGCGTGGAGCTGAATAATAATTTCCATTCATTGTTATTTCTTATGCTCCTTTTGTAACATTAATCTGCATGCCTATTTAATGTCGTATTTAGATATTATTGGAGAAGAATCGTTTACTTGGATCATTCATTGGAATTACAAAGTGCTCATACGACTAAAGTATAATCATGGGAATATAGCGAATTTATTCAAAGGACTTATGGGCAATGATTTTGTGATATACTAGGACCGTTGGTAAACCAGTCCATTTAAGAATGGGGAATATGGAACATTCGATTCCTTTGGACTTGATTGAAATTTTTTTGGATTATTTTGGATTCAGTTCTTCTGAATGTAAACCCGTCTTAACTATTCATTTTGATAACTTTGATAATTAAATTATTTATTGAGAGTAGTTGGGGGGTCACTTTAGAGACAAGGGGAATTTAGCATGGTGGTGGTGTGGGACAATATATTGACAACAAAAAGTTTACACCGAGCCTGTATAGTGACATGGGTAATTGGACAGGGGTAAAGTCACTGTACTGGACGGGCGGCTACTAAGTAAGAGCATTGCAAGGGGCTGACCTGAATACGCGTTACTGTAGGTAGAGACAAACATATACAAACAAGCACATATACAATAAAAAGACAAAAGTAAAGTTTGGCAAGGGAATAGACATCTTTTCGAGGCAATGGACTGGCCCTGAAAAAGGCCGTTGAAATTTTGTTAACGCCACTGAGTTAACATAAGGATCATCGCAGAGGTATTCTTCTCTTCCTCAAACTTCGTCTGACATTCGGGTCGTAGATCAAGAGTCGCTTCAAACAGCCTTACCTCTCCACATAGATCATTCGTTTCTAATTGGCTATATATGTGATAGCCCATTATCATTTTACATATATGGGATATTCTGGGTTGAACATGATCGCGATATGAGGGTAGACGACTCTACGTTAGTCCACATCTTGTGACGTGGAAATGTGAATGGAATGAGGTAAGCCGGGGGTATTTGTTGTTGATGAGCGGATCGAAACGGATTTCTTCTTCCACCAATCCAAACACGCGTTACAAAATTCACAGCGCCTAGTCTCTCTTTCAATCAGGAGAGAGCTACGTGTGACATCGCATACTCAATATAGGTGCGATAGCGTCTGTGTGCAGTGAATCAATGAGCCATTATTGGAACATGTCGGAAACTAAGTAAACGGTTAATTGGGGCGCTCCTGAGACGAGGACTGACGGCACAGCAGCGACTACAAACGCAACTGCACCGACACTTTCAAATGAAGGTGATTTTAATTTATATATATATGATGGTTCGTATTTTGTAGGCGTGATTACAATGTTTGTAGAAAATAAATCTGCTATATTTTACTTGTCCTGACTTATCTTTCTTTCGCTCGAGTGTTAGACTGGGACGAACCTTTATATGAAAACGTTGACTTTATGTGGCTCAAACAAAAGTTACACGCTGGACATTTTCACCCTATATAATCCGGCCAACTTCGACTGAAACTTCAGTTTGCAGACGCTCTACCCGCTGACACACGATGAACGTCAGAATTTAAGTTTGAGATAAGTGATTCTAGACAATTAGAATAATAATATAGCCCTTTTCAGGGCTATCCCTAAATCTCCAGAAAAGAAATATTACCATATTACCAAACTGCAGTAATTGTGTATTCTAGTGTAATTATAGGTAAAGAAATAGAAGGTGTCTCTAAAGACTTCGTTTCCCTTGCTTTTAGGATAGCGTACGTTTGTTTTAGGGCTGTATGCATTGGTGGTAATAGAGTGTGTTTGTACGAAAAGTTGAAGTTTTTCTTTAAGTCCGCGCGGTCGATCTTTTTGATGTAGTGTGGCGAATATTGTTAACTTTTCTGTTTTCTGTAAGGGATGTTTTCCTTCAAGTTCGTACTTCCGGTATATCAAGCGATGAGTGCGTCAGTCTAGGTACCCATTCTTGACGTATCTAGTTCAACAAATGCGCAGAATTGCACAATTGGTAGAGCTCCAGATGCACCAAGAGTATGCCCGTTGCCTCCTTGACGAGCTTGCTATGAAAGTTATTGCCGAAGTATCAAGGACACAAGAGGAGAGCAAGAAAAGAAAAAGGGAGAAGAAGAAGAAAAAATCCGATACTTCCGCACCTTATCCTGAGCCACACGTGTGAGGTGGGGACACCATCATCACCACAACGTCAGCCACAACTACCACCGAGTGCCGGTGTCCCCCAAAATGAAAACTGGGAAGAAGAGTTGGAGAGACTGTGACAAGAGTTGTATATTTCTGAGTATGTTTGCTTTTGTTTTATTTTGGTTTTTTGGGGGCTGTTGTTTGTTGGTTTCTTTTTTCTTAGATAGATTTACTTTTTCGTTCTGTTTGATATGTGCGGTTTCTTTGGGGTTATTTTTTCTTGCATTTGTTTATTGTCTATGCTTTGTATTATTTATTGTTATTTATTGCATTAAAACAAACTTTTAATTTTGAATGTTTAAATTTCTTTGGGATATCAATGCTTATTTTACACTTTTGTATATACTTAATTTTGAAAAATCAAAGTGGTAGGTGGTGTCAATGCACGAAATTCAATTGTTGGGAAAGTATCTGCCGCCATAAACTGCCCAAGTCGGTGATGAATTTCATGAAACGTTCTTCCAATAATGAGATTCACATTCATTTTGAAAAAAATGAACGGTTAATTTTGTGTTTTGTTTCTGCTCCATAAACGAACGCAGTCATACTCACGGTCAACATTATGCTGGAGTCATTCCCACAATACAGCAGCGAATTCGTATCTTCTGTTTTATTGTTTAATCGCTGCCAGAACAGGAAAGGAAATACTACGCTCTGACCATCGTGTTTCTTTATAATAAGGTCTCTAAATTGATCGTTCATTCTTTAATCCGCACTGAGCGAAATATCTATTCATTCCGTAAAAGGCTATGTAGTCTTTTGTAATGCACTGTCACTGTTGGCCATATAGCTTTTGGTAACTATAGTATAAGCATTGTGTAGAAACCTACTTTCAAATAAGTGGTAACTAAGTAGATACAGATATAATCCTCAAATCTATTACAGTTGTTGTTGTTGTTGTTGTAGGGTTTAACGCCATTTTTCAGCACACGATATGCTATACATGGTGGCCAGTATTAATGGTAGAGGAAGAACCCGGGAAAACCACGAAAGAACCACCGACCCACGAGAAGCTACTGGCAAGCTTTCTCACATACCCACATTAGCCGAATCCGAGATTCGAACCCACGCAGACAGAAGTAAGATGGCAGTGATCCGTAACGGAGAGCGCTTTAGACCACTCGGGGCGCCTCTATTGCAATTAGGTAATCTCAATTCAAACAAAACGGTTACAACAATAATCTCTTTTTTTATCCTGGGTTGGGCTTGTACTCCGCTGGTAAAAAATCAAATTATAAGATTACATAACGTAAAAATGGCTAATACATCTTTCACGAATTACTTCAATTCTGTATTAGCAATTTCATTTGTCTGCAAAATATCTTTGAAACCATATGAGTGACTTTCAATCGTAAGCATTATCGAAAAGATCTTTTGGAGTGTCTAATACGTGTAATATATCACATGTCTGCATTCTAATGTATTTTTCTGGACCGTATATTTTGTCCTGGTTTAAAACGCATTCTAACTGACAAACGCCCAATCTTAAATAAGTGCCTAAAGATTCTGCTGAAATTGATTGGCTGAGTGCTGTTATTGATGCAATTTGATTGCCTGAGTGTTGATATTTATACAATTTGATTGGCTAAGTGTCAAAATGATGCATGAAATTATGAAGCAAATTTGTTTTATCTCCATTCTTGCTAGTTAGCTCGTTGTTTCGGTCTCGGATATTATAGTGTGCGTCAATATTCTATCTCGTTTTGTATCGTATCTTTGCAATTTTCGCATTGAGCATGTATATATTTTGTTTCATAGTAACACTTTTGAATCTTACCTTTTTCCTGATGGATTGGTTTGACTTGGACAGTCCAACATTGGCAGTGGTCGATGCTGCGGTCTATTATTATATATAGTGGATATGTGTGCTCTTTGGGTGGGATTCTCATATTATACGATTATTACCGATGGGGTTCGTCCATTTAGTACATACGCATGGAGTGGGGATGGTGAGTCAACTGATAATGTACATACGCATAGAACATGGGGTGGTTGTGGTAAAACCTCGATAATTTGTCTAAAACGTGACATGTTCGACTGGGTTCAATCGGTGTTTGAATTTTATCAGAAAATAGCTTTTAAAGTTACGCAGCTCATTTCTTTGATGCGGACAGACATTAAACGTCGTGGACTATGTTTTTATTAAACATGTTAATATTAGTCCTTGATCGTTTCTGAGTGGAGTAAATATAGGCTGTTCTATAGAATTGGGAGAGGGGTGCATCAAGCGTACGTACGTATTGGAGGGTGTAAAAAGGTAAGAATGTGCACAGGGAGGAGAGGGATCAAGCTTTACCAGACTTTTGTGTACGTACTAAATGGATAGCTTCATACAGATAATTAATGATGGATTTATATGCTTATTTTCTGCCACACTTAATGGGCCAAATGTTATCTAACTGTAATTATTTGATTTATTAACAGGTAAACCTAGAGTATTTCTGATCCAAGCTTGTCGAGGTGATGCCATCCAAACGGATCATCCAATAGCAGATGAATGGCCGACAGTAATATCAGATGTCACTGGGAAAATCACCGTCCCCACCGAAGCAGATGTTCTCATCGCCTATGCAACGACGCCAGGTACTTGTAGCCATATGTAAGCCATTCGAATGGCACAAACTACCTCACCTCGATTATTGAATAAGGCATCCTCGATATGGATCTATTTACGTCTCTCATGGAATCCTCAAGAGTTTCAAATACACATACTTGCATTTCCAATGCAATTACGTCTCTCATGGAATCCTCAAGAGTTTCAAATACACATACTTGCATTTCCAATGCAATTAAGATTGCAAGTAACAGTGTGTTGACGGAATGAATGAATGGAATGAATAAACTCATCAAAAACCATTGCCAGTGTGTTCGCCACAAAATTTTGTAGATCTTTACCTTTTGCGAGTAGTCTTTATTGCGAGTGATAAGTTGCTTCTTTTATTATCGGATCTTCTATATCGATTCATATTGATTAAATAAATATAAAACATAGTCATGATTTAAACGTGAAATAGGGTCTAATTGACAGTGAAGTAACTGAACAGTGAACAAGCAGCATATTCAAACTGCTGGGAAATATATTTTTCCATCAATCCAAAGACATCATCACTAATTTTATATGATATCCTTCTACGATGGTACATAGAGAGAGATGGTATGGTGGTGACGTTGGGGTGACTTACCGTGAAGGTCCATAGCCCATCCCTATGGTTTTTCTCGACTGAGCTCCTGCCTTACTAACTCGGGGAAAAAAATGGCTTGGGGGGATAATGCAGCCTCTGACATTTCTATATTAAATAATCTGTTTTCAGATACTTATTAATAGACTTTATAAAATAGGAAGAACGAAATAAAAACAAAGAGCATTAAATATATAACATACGTGTCCTTCTCTTACCCAAATATGTACCGTTTATTTTTAACAGGCTATTGCAACTTTGTATTATTGGCACTGCGAACACTGTTTTAAAGTCCTCTACAACGAGTACAACTAACCGTTACGAAGTAGTATGTTTTTGTAGGTTGCTTGGTACAAGTTTTCTTTTTTTTCTCTCAATTCATAGGCTTCCCCGCATCCTCTTCGTTGAGCATGATCGCGATCGAGATATCAAAGGGAAAGCATAGCGAATTTCGATAAGTGTCCCATCTTTTATTCATTTAGAAGACAAGGGTTGTTAATGTTTTTTTTATTACATCACTAAATAGGTAACGAATGGAAATCAATCACACATTTGGAAGCGATGGCCTACCGTTGAAACATAACCTAATTTATAAATGCATATTGATGCGCCATGGATGGATCACAATTTGAAATACCAATATTTTTGGTATATACAATTGCTTTATACCTAAATTTTAAAAGCCACGTTCCTTTTAATATATATAACCTGGCCAGGAGAAATTTTGCAATCGTCACTGTAACAGTCGAGTCCAATATTGGTTACAGCCATATCGAAGTTGTGAAGAATTGCCTCGGTTTCCTTTCCATCGATGAGACAACTTGCGTTGCTTAACGATGCGTTAAAGGATCCGACTTTATTGTTTGCACCGTATGCAGCAGCTTTCCTTGGTCTTAGAAATATTGCTTGGCTTGGACTAAAATACCGAGATATGTCATGAACCTGAAATTATATTGGTCAATCCGTGTTTTGGATCCCTTACCATGTACGAGTATTATTAGTAGTACTTGCTTCGGTCCAGTTATACAGGAGCCACAATATCAAATGAGGGATCCGCCATTTATTTTTATTTTACCACAGTTGTTATCCGCTTCCCATTGCCATATTGCAATCATTAAAACAGTTAGACCTTGTTGATCGGCTTCATTAATGATTTTACTAAACGGAACTAGCAACGTTGCCGTTGATAGAAAAGTAACTGGAACAGCCGTAGGTTCGACCTTGAGCGCTGAGCGAGCCACTAATCGTCGTAGTCTATCTCAAATCGATTTAACTATATGCAATCCCTGATTTTTTAAAATTTATCCACAGCGTATTTTTTTGGTGTTGCTATCAACAACTCGCATTGCAACGTATTTAACGATCGGTGTAGCGCACGAAGACAAGGTTGTGAGAACCTTTGATGCATCTGTAGACATTCCGCGGAAAACATCTCCAATGCCAGTGCGTAATATATTATATCAACATATTGTTGCGTTCACATCCCACAGGGGTATTATATATCTCATACGATTGTCATATTTATTACCTCTGTATTAAGCAAATGTGGTAAGCTACTCCATTATGAATTATTGCTAACCCTTTCATCAGACCGCAGTCAGTATTTTAAGGGCATTTTTCGTAAGACTTCGGCAAAACCGGAAGAGTTGGCAGGTCTGCCTTTCATCCGCAATATTCTGAGTAGGTTTCCGCTCTTGTATAAGGACATGAAATGTATTCTTCCACTCTGGAATGACGATTAGGCACTCAAGGACTACACATTTGTTATATTTTTCGGTACGAAATAACCTGAACGCGATAATTAGAGCTTAGCACATCGTTATTGACGAATCAATTTTTTCTTGTTCTGAATGTAGATGAATTTGGAAGCAGATATTGACTATTATATGTACATGTAACTATATTAATGCTCAAGCGCTTGGTTTGCGATACAGTTTTTAATAATGAATACTACACTCCTGTTAAAATAGTACATATTAATAGCGGATTTGGTTTACATATTGATCCGGGTTTAAGTCTTCTATGCCACATTACAATTATCTTGCAGGAGCTCCTGCTCGCAACATTCGTGGTTTGGGGCATGGGTTTGCGCGAGAGACCGTATATGTGTGCGTGAGTTGTGAGGTTAAAATTATATGGGTTAGAAAGCTTTAACCCATATCAGTAACAAAATTATCAAACCGCTATTATATATTTACTGCACATCGTTATATTATGCTATTCTGCATTTTTCTAGAGTAATTTACCTGTATGCAATTTACCCACAGTGTTTCCGGTTATTTTCTAGGAAACAAAGCTTGGAGGTATGAAAACATCGGTTCATGGTTCATGCACGTGACTATATCTGTATTCGAAACCTGTCACAAGAACGAACATGTGGAAGAGATGTTCATTAAAGTTAAGGACGAGATCGCCCATGACGAGAGGTGGAAACCTAAAACCGGCGAAAGGATGATGCCCTGCACTTGGAGCACTCTTACAAAGAAGCTTATGATATGATAAAACTCGCAGATCCATGATCTTAAGTGGCAGAGAGGGGTTACAAAAGTTAGGTTTGATGAAGACCATTGCTGTACAAGTTGTATTAATTACATAAACGTAAATGTAACATGATAAATCATTCCTTCATTCTAATAACCTTCAAATCGATCAAAAATTGAATGGCAAAATTGAATGTTATAGTTACCGTTGAATAGATAGAATACAATTTTTTAAGATAGACTTCCGCCCTTCCAAGCCATCTTTTTACTGACAGGTCATCACAGACTTCAGCATCGACCATGTCTATCTCATGACAGTCAACGTATTCACCGATAATGACCTAATTTAATGTCACCCATTTCGTTCTTACGCCGCTTATTATCCAACCATTTTATATTTCACTGTGCTATGTATGTATTTATGAATGTATCACAAGACTTGTTACTAATCTCAATTTTTCGTTATCAAAGGTTTTATGTGGCTTATATGCTGCTTTAGGAGCAGAAGATTTTAATTTCTTTAAATATATGTACGATGTCTGTTATTTGATTAAATAACTTGTCGCCTTCCCCCCACAAAAAAAAAATATATTTGTCTTCCCATTTTTATTCTTCAGTAGTTCGATTGCTTGTTATTTCCCCTCTTATTATAAGTTCGTTTAAGTAATTCACTTATAGTTTCTTCATCTCTCCCGTTCAAAAGGTATTTTCTTTATTTTTATTTTCACTTTCTATATCTTTAGTATATTCATCAACATACCTTTGGAGTACTTTGTTTGGAAATGAGTATAGAATGAGAAATAATTCATCGTACTACCACAATTACCACGAACATTTATACTTTTATGAGTATTGTTTACAATAAAGAGAAACTATATTGAGCTTTTCAATATCGACTGATGGCTATACAGTTCCGTAACAGTCACGTGTTCGTTTATTCACATAGTACAAAACAATTTAAGTAATGGAAATAATGACAAAGAGTTGCTTTCAACAGAAAACTATTCTAGTAAAACCTACTACGTTTACATAGCTATAGAAATGGTTAATCATCATGAATAATCCAATTAATAAAATAATCCGCAATAACATCTTTCATGTCAGAATCAGGAAGGTGGCACTAAGACTACATCACAGTGACTGAAAACATATAACAACCAGAATAGAAATGTTTAAACGGGATTTGAGCAGCTGATCTGAACCAAAGTTAGTCACGGTTGAGGCTTTATATTTACAACGAAATAAAAATGAAATAGCTCTAATGTATTCCTGTTATTGTTTAAGCATTGTTTATCTTATACCCGCCATTCTTAGAATATCTGTCAAATGTGAGCAATCCTACATTTTTCACTCAATCGAAACTTGCCAAACTTTGGAGAAAATCTCTTTTAAGAAAGACTATAAAGCTATAGATTTCATACCAAAATTAAGAACTTCGAAGATATTAGATCCGAAAGTGATACAAAAATTTAAATCTAAAGCATGAAAATCGTATAAAATTAATAATATCTAACAACTTTGTTTCCTCAACAACTGGAATAGTTGTTCCGTCCAGCGTGAGTTTAGGTTCATCGGGGTGTCGTCGTAACTGACAGAAATGCATACATACCTTTTCTGATTTTTTTAAATATATTTTGCTGCAGTTGTCTATTAATTGTATGCATGTCCTTTGATCGAAAACATATTGAAAAAAATCATCAACGTATAACAAGCAGTCCACACCAGGAGCCAAACACTTGGCAATACAAAAAGTTTTGATGTTGAAAAGTGTCACATATAGAATACTGTCCTGGGGCACACCCATCTCTTGCTCGTGCAGATCGGAAAGAGTAGAGCCCACTCGTACCTTAAATTCTGTCTGAGAGAAAGTTTGATATGAAAGAGGACAGGTCTTTTAGACCCAGATCGTGCAGGTCATTTAGTATTTCCTACTTCCATGTCGTGTCATAGGCATTTTCTAGATCATAGAAAACTGCTACTAAATATTTCTTCTTAATAAATGCATCGCGAATAAATGTTTCCAGTCTAACTAGATGATCATTGGCCATATCGAAAGCCACTTTGGAAAGATTGATTAAATTTTTTAAGGCGCATCAGCACCATTAGGCAATTTAGCGTTAAACAAAAGGTTATATGTAGGGTTATTTAAACGTGATCAAAGGGGTCGTATCGACCAGCGATATAAAAAGCAAAGAGTTGAATGTAAAAGGACAAGATGGAATAGGTAATAAATAAAGCTTTCCGATCAACGGTGAATGTAAACGGTGTATCTCAATGATGACATAAGAAAAGGTGTCGAATGTGAAGGACGGTTACTTAAAACTTCTCAACGCGATGGCATAAAAGTTATAGTTTAAAATAAATATTTGCTTCTTTTAAGAATTCTAGAATACAACTTACGTTTATTGTATCAAAAAGTTCCTTCATGTCATGCACATTGTAGTAATGATCGCGCGTAAGTTGCAGGTCGAAACACTCCGTCATAATGTGCTTAACAGTGAATGGTTTATTACAAGTAATGCACTCTGGTGGGTCTTCACCTTTTAGTATGTGGAAGTGGGTTATGTAAGTATGTGTAATTCGAATTCTTCCAATGACTACCTCCTCTCTACGGATGATTCTGTTAGAACGAGTCCATTTTCCTAAAGTTGGCTTGATTGCATTAAGTTTGTTATTCGCTGAATCATTCCACGATGCCTGCCACTTCTGACGTAAGGATGTTTTGATGCTAGGTTTAAAATCAGTATAATGTATTTTAAAATCAGATGGTTCTTGAGTAAGGGCCATTTTAGCAGCAAAATATGCCTTGTTGTTACCTTAAATACCAAATATGGATGGGTAACCAACATTATATTATATTGTGGGAGACACTCAGCTCGGTATTTTTGAGGAAGATCTTTTTAAAAAATTGATTTGGAGAAAATGATGCTGTTAAAAATACGTTTTTTTCTCGATATATTTCAGAGCAAGGTCTATTGCTCTGATTAAGGCTGAAACTATTAATGTGCTATGTGGTAAGTGAACTTGTGTGATTTCCACTAACGAAGGTTCCAGCAGCCTTTATCTCATCCGTGGTATAAATTATTGTGTAGCTTTTAAATTTGTGATAAGAGTTGTGGAAGATGGATGGGTTTGTCTCGGATTTTTTTCCATCGTGTAACGGAAAAAGTACTTTTGGTTTTTTAAGTAGCCAGGGTGGTGTTTCTGGAATAAACGTTTTATGAATTTTAGAAAGATCAATGTTAGTACTGTCAAGGCTGGATGATATTCGGATGCCAAAGGAAGGTATGGCGTTTGGTTTATTTTTCTATAAGATTTTGTATTTGGGTTGAAAAACAGCCGAGAAAGCAGGTTTCAGAGGGTTTGATATTAATATAAAAGCATACTGTGCGGAAATCATTTCTCTACGATGTGAAAAAGATGGTTCGTTCGCTTCAGTGAGGAGGTTTTCACACGGGGATGTCTTAAATGCTCCCAGAGCAAGTCTTATTCCTTGAGCAGTCCAGACCAGGAGCCAACACTTGTTAATGCTATTGATTTTGATGTTGAAAAGCGTCACAGATAAAATACTGCTCTGGGGTACACCCATCTCTTGCTCGTGCAGTTCGGAGAGGGTAGAACCCACTCGTATCATGAATTCTGAGAGAAAGTTTGATATGAAAGATGACAGACGGCTTTTTAGACTTAGATAGTGCAGGTCATTTAGTATCCCGTAAATCCGTGTCGTGCCATAGGCCTTTTCAAAATCAAAGAAAACTGCTACTAAATGTTCCAGATCATCATTGGTGCTCCCGCCATATCGAAAACCACCTTGGAAAGGAGATATTAAATTCTTAGTTTCCAAATACCAAACTAGCCGAGAATTAATCATTCGTTCCATTGTTTTGCATACACAACTTGTGAGTGCAATAGGTCGATAGTTGGCAGGATCTACACTATCTTTACCTGGTTTGGGAACTGGTATTAATGTTGCTTCTTTCCAAATTTTAGGTACATTACCAGAAATCAATAAATCATTGAATACTTTCAAAAGATATGTCAATGATGATTCTGGAAGGTGTTTCAAAAACTGGTAATGTATTTCGTCAGGCCCAGCGGATGTCTCGTGGGCCTTGTTATTTGTAGCATCGAATGGGGGGATTTGGTATGTATATCTCAACCTTAACTTGTAGAAATCCAACTTTGCCCACTTTAGGTACTGTTGGGTTGTTGAAAGTGAGTATAATGGTGTTGGTGTCCTGCAGATTGTTGTTTCGTTTCGTTTGATACGAATTCTACGAACTGCAGTGACACCTTCATTATTCATCCACTCAACAATTTTTTTGTCGCTGATTCCAGCAAAGTCACGGCAACGAATTACGATTTTTGATGCATTAAGTGAAGAGTGGGCGAAACAGGTTACTGGAATATCGTGAAAGGTTTTAATTTTGTGTATATTTTCAGTACGTGCTTTGCGCTCGCACTCTACAAGTAGGCCAACTGAATTGTTGTTTTTTTTGTGACACTTTTTGGCTAGCCGACTAATCCAAGTATAGTCTTTTCGACTATAAATGGCGATAGGGCAGCTCTACAGTACATGGTTCATTAGTAAAATTACCTCCTGATTGACCCGTTAAGCCACCACCTTCTACGAAGTCTTCTAAGACTTGGGATAGGGAAAGATAAAGGATTAGACTATAGGGGCAACGGTGGTACCATAAGAGATTTGTCGAGACCGGGCCCATCCCGACCACCCGTCTAGAAGAAGTAGAGGCCAAAGTAGTGTATTGCATGAAAAGCCTCTGCTCAACTACCAGGATCCTTTCCTCCCCCGAAACGGGACGCAACCCACAACAAACAGGTTGCCTCTACTTAGTCGCCTCTTACGACAGGTAGTGACGCACGTCGGGTCAATTCTACAAACCCGGACCCGCAGGTGGAGGTTACGTAAGAAAGTTTGCCTGTAGCTTCCCTTGAGTAGGTGATTCTTACCACATTTTCTCAACATATTTTTCCACCAGTTATTCTGACCGCCATATATTGACTATCATACTCTGAAAAATGACAAAAAATCAAAACAACGACATTACAAGAGCTGATAATACCACAATGAATGGAAATGTTGACATCGTCACATGTAAACACGAAGAAGAAAAAAAAAACATACAAAATATTAGGTACCAAAAAGAACTGTCTACTGGTTTAGATTTTCAGCATCTTGATTTCTCTCTTTTCTGACATTGACCCAGTACGTATCATAAACATTAATATACTCTACATCATATTGGAATACCGCTCTATATCTACCATTCTAATCTTGACAGACCATATATAAAAGCGTAATCTTTCTTGAGTAGGTTTCGACAGAATTTAATTAAAGGTGATGACTGTATGTCTCGCTTGTTTACAATTTTCGTGATAGTGGACAAAGTAAAGTGTATCATACACATATCATTGTTTACATATTTGTTTTACAGGGAATGTGTATAATAGGGTTTCTGGTACCTGTTTAACAGTAACAGTAAAACAGCTGTTTTTCGTCCAAAATCAAAAAACAATAAACAGCTGGGTTTTTTCTAACTGTTTTACTATTTCTAACGGACATTGAGACATTGGATTTTGACGCTCTCAAAACTCTTCTGAAGGCAATTGGAACTTGTGAAACTTGCTGTTGAGAATCTAAGTCGAGAAGACGCGACGTTGATGAGTGCTGACACAATTTTAGAATTCATGTTCAACAAGCTCTGTAACCTGAATAATGACATTAGTACCAAGCTCATGGAAAATTTGAAGTGTCGATTGAACAATGATGTCATGAACCTCCTGCGCAGTCTCAAAGATCCATCTGTCGCCCCGTTAAAAACTACGCCAAATTTCGCAGGAAATCTAGCGTCTCGTCTATTTGAAGTCAACGATGTAGAAGATGTCATTGAACAGTCGTCAAATGATGCTGAAAGTGTGAACTTGTCTCTTCAAGATGAATTGAATTTGTTGCTTCAAAAAGATGGATCATCAATTGCAGTCGGAGGGCAAGACAGTTTCAAATGGCTCAAGTCCGAATTCACGCTCTTCAGGAACTCTGGCCAGCGCACTGTAAATCTCCAGAAATTGTACAACGCAATTCTATCCATTATACCGACATCAACGGACGTTGAAAGAGTTTTTTCGGTCTGTACGAATTTCTGTACAAAATTAAGATCGTGTCTCTCAGACAAGTCGCTTAATGCACTTGTATTCTTGAAATATTATTATAAGAAGTAAAAATGTATTGATTTAGAACTTATCACGAAAGATATATAATAAAACGGTGTTCATCACAAAAATAAGCTATTGACTGTAACATTAGTGAAAATATGGAAAAAACAGTAACAACAGCTGTTAACAGCTTTTTTTTGAAAATTGAAAACAGTAAACAGCTGTTTTTCAAAAATGACTGTTTTTCAGAAACCCTAGTGTATAACTACGATTTAAAACAGACAATTACAGGTACCTATATAGTACATATTCTAATGCAGGGCGCATCTTAAACACGCTCTCTCTCTCTCTCTCTCTCTCTCTATCCAGAAACATACTTAACGAAAAACTTGTCACTTAAGGTTGTGAGTTACTTGCCGCAAATTTATCTAAAATTGCAAGGGAAACTTAGGAAAAAAGACGAACGTAATTCTCTTTAGTGAAACACCCGTAATCTTACACATATCGTAAGTAAAATGTTAAGAAAGTCTTAAAGCGTGCTACTTTTTGTGTCGTGAATCCGTACCCTGGACAATGCCAGTTCAAGGTCAAGATTCTTAGCAGAACAGTGTATTTCCAGATCGGAACTTTTTACGGAACATTGTTGTGGTATAACAAAGCCTTTAAGGATTATTTTGAATTTAATTCATAATTCTGCTAGTTCCTCTTATAAACTTGTGAGTTTTGCTTCATTCTATTACTTAATTATCACAGAATTGTATGAATTTATACGAGATATTCGGTTTACATGAAACACACCAATCCCTCTCTCTGTCTCTAATTTACTTGCATTGTCTATCAAAAGTGAACGTGCGTAGCTGACGCTTTATCCACATCAGAAGTATCCATTTTCTAGAAATACTTCGTTTGCAAGATCTTTTGGTTTCCTTCTTTACTCGCCATTGCTGTACAGCTGTGTTGTACATGTATCAGAAACCTCCATTCCAATCTTAAAGAAACATCGACTATAGAAAATTGTAAATCACAGAAAGGTGCTAGAAACGGACCAGTTAACGCAATAACATCAAGCGGTCACGTGCGTTTTTTCGGGGGAGGATCGGCATGATTGAAAATAATTTTGCAAGGCCATTTTCCTATAATCCAGTGAATAAAAAATGTCCAGCTATAAAGGTACGAAATACACTACTGGTTAACCCCAAGTGACCTAGATTTGATTAGGTCAACATCGTGGGGTGGGTACATTATTCCGTAAATGTCACTTCCGTATATGTAACCCTCCATTGCAAAGAATGAGATATGGGACCTCCGATCCATGCAGACGACATCGCTACTAAAACGTTGCATATGTTTTTATTCACCTAAAAATATATCGTCCAACGAATAAAGTATCCACTTCAACGCCATTGTGTGTAATATACACAGGAAAATATATGTATATCTCGACCAAACCTTCTACTAGAATTGATAATATTATTGACTTTACTTCATATTTACTTGTTGAAATTAAATTTAGAAATAAAATTCAGCATTGACGTTTAATTACAAAAGTATCGCAACTTTGAGGCAACTTGAAAAGTGATATAGAAACTATACCGTACTAAATTTGGAGCATGCGCATTTGTTTAAAGGATTCTTAGATTTTTTTAATAGTTTGATTTTGGGAACTTGGTGTTGGAAATATATTCCTCGGCCTAAAATAAATAGCCAATTACCAAGGGCAAACATCACGAAGTGAAGTGTTAGTGAGTTTCCATGCCATGGTTTACTGTTGGTCAATTCACGTCAGTCACAGGAGTGTCCCTGCATAGTCCCTATTAAAATCTGCTTCTGTACATCGATCGTGTGACTCAATGTGCAGTATTTAAGATTGGAGACTGGTACATAACCCAATGTAATAAAGGAGAAGGGACTCTTCCGTCGTTTATTGTTGCCATGGTGGTAAATGTGACGCAATTTTACAGGCGAAAGGCGGCTTAAAAGTCTAAAGTGGCGTAGTAAAAATAATTTGTTGTAATAGTGGGAGATCTATAGTTTTACGGCGTGAGATGCTGAAAGTAAGTTACAGAAAGTTCATGAAGATAAACCATGTAATTGTGCGGATGATATATTACTGGGAAGTTGTGAGATCGGTAGCTTTGTATTAGAGTAAAATTATTACTGAATAGATATGTTGGCCCTAGTAGTTTACAATATTTGTATAAAAGTCTTTGGAATTAAGGGGAAAAAGTAAAACCCTTGGAGTGTTACAAGAAAATTTCTGGTTGCAGCGGTGTGATTTTGATTAGTTCTGTGATAGTTGTAAGTAATTTGTTTTATGTTCAGCACATACTATTCGTTTGCAGCAAGAAAGAAGAGACAAACGTGTCAATTTAAAAAAAAAATAATCCTGATAGAGCGACTTTAAAAATTTCATTTCGGTCTCGAAACATTTAGTGTAAATGTAGATATATTCGTATACTCTTTAGAAAAATATTTAATTTGGTTATGACTTGAGAGATACGTTTATATAGACTAATGCAGCTATGATTCGACAGAATGTGGGCCAATGAATGAACATCATGCGTATTAATAGTCACCAATGAAAATTAAACTCGCTTTGACACTGTACACACATCATTCCCCAAGTTCTAACAAGGTGATAAGCTTAATGGTGAATTTATTGTATTCCCATAACATATTTGGCAATAAGAATAACAACAACAACAATACCGTTACATCTGTTTGCACCTGATATGGATAGGTTAAACTTAATACTTTTAATTTATTGAGTTCCGTAACAGATGTGGCAGCAAGAATAATGTCAACAATCGTAACAACAATATATACCTCTGCATCTGTTTGCACCCAATCTGAATATCAGTCGGTAACTGCCAACATTTTCTTACAAAGTAATAATCATTTGTACGTCGCGACAGGCAAGTAAGGAATACTTAAGGGGAATTATTATAAATTAGTATAATAGCTACAGGCAGAGATACACATAACGGATTAACGATACACCTTTACCAGAGTATGTTCATTGGAGACTCTTCTGGCTATTGTCGCCTATTGATGCGAGAAAACTTGTGGACATAGTGATGTTCAGTTTCAGGTGACCTTGACTCCGTGCGAGGACAATTTTGATAGCAGTACACGTGCATTCGTTGCCAGGTCTAAAGATTCGAGGTTCGAAACCATACAGGAGGGTGCGCCTGAGAACGTGAGGTCAGACAGTTACAATCAAACCATGTATTCAATTCCCAAGACAGGGATTAGTTCGCCTAATGATGGTCTGGTCAAAACTATAAGTAGTTATGTGGGATACTATAGCGACAATGGGAATTAGCATTACAGACCCCCCTTGGGAACATATAGCGACAATGGAAAATTAACATGGAGAAAAATCGTGGGAACATATAGCGACAAGGGAAATGAACATGGAGAAAAATCGTGGGACTGTTGAGCGACAAGGGAAATGAACATGGAGAAAAATCGTGGGACTGTTGAGCGACAAAGGAATTTAAACAGGGTGGGACTGTATAGCGACAAGGGAAATTGAACATGGGATTTTTTTTTTTTTTAAATTTAAAAAAAGGGGTAGGCAATTGAAAGTCATTCTCTTTTCGAGAAATATGGATGGCCCTGAAAAGGGCCTTTGGGTTTATGTTAATATGCCCTTAACATAAAGGGCATCTGCGGCATCTTCTTGTCCTCAAGCTGCGTCTTACTCGAGGGCCATAAATCAGTGTCCTCTTGAGGCAACCTTGTCTTTCTACGTACACTCTTCGTATCCACAGACTGGTGTCTGACTTGTCGACAACGGTCCACTTGGACCGGACATACATGAGTATGTCCGTCCTAAACATCATGGAAGACACAAGGGTGGATGATTCGACTGTGGTCCACATCTTGAAGCGACGAGAACAGGTGAATCAATGCAGTGAACTGCGCTTATTTATAGGTAGAGGAAGGATTGAAACGGATTGAGTTTGTTGACCAATCCAAACACGCGTTACAAAATTCAGTCAGCCCACATCCAATCCGAAGAGAGCAGTCTGTGACGTCACGTGGTCTATATAGATTCGGTAGCGCTTGTGTGCAGTCAATCTATGCGACAGTGATTCAACATGACGGAAACTCAGAAAACGATCCATTGGAGTGCACCAGCAGGGGAGACCACCCAAGGGAACCCGGACGTTCTTTCAGAAGAGGTAAATTGGGATTTTGTGGATTTTCTTACCTCGCAAGAATTTGTTCCTGAACCTTCGTTACCTTCTTCATTACCGCAAGTGGAGAATTTTAGACAGAGACAGAAAGAAGAATTGGAGAAATTTATACAACGACAAAAGGAAGCGGAACAAGCTTTTCTCCTACAACAGCAGCAAGAAGAAGAGGTAAGAAAAAAAACAACAGCAACAACAGCAAGAAGAAGTAGCAGCAAAGAAACAAGAGGGTGAAAATCAAACGGCCACGGTACTGTTGGACATTTTAGCGGAGTTAAGAAGTCTGAAACAAATGTATCAGACTTCTTTATTACGACCGAAGAGAATACGACCTTACCGAGCTAAACACGTTAACCCTGTGACTAAGCCTACCGTACCACCCTTAGTGATTTCAACCCAATCAACATCAACATTACGCAGTCCAGAAGTAGCCTTGGCCATGGCAAAGGCTTAAGGCAGTTAAAGTTGATTGCTTAAACTCACCCCAGCACCACAAAAGGCCCTTTTCAGGGCCACCCACGTCTCTCGAAAAGAGATAGCCTTTCAATTTGCCAATAACTCAAAAAAAACAATCCATTTTACCCCCTATAGTACGTGTCTGTGTATGAGTGCGTGAGTGTACGTTCTTATTTTAAAATCAAAACTCAAAGACACATACCTTATATCATTAATTTATTCTTTTATCCATTGTTACAATCCAATTCACAATTCACAACACAAGACTTTAATAAAAAGTTCATTGACTTCTTCTTTCTCCTTGTTTAGTCTCTCTGCTTTTTAAATTTCTTCACTGTCACAGGCTTTTCCTCTTCTTCCTCCTCACTTTCTTCCCTTCTTCTTTTCTTCTCCTGTTTCTTTTTCTTCACCTGTCTGCTTTCTTCCTCTGAAGAATCCCTCTCTTCCTCTGAAGAATCCCTCTCTTCTTCTGAAGAATTCCTCTTTTCTTCTGACTCCTCTTGTTTCTTTTTTGGGCAATCTGGAGACCAATGTCCTTTTTCTTGACAATAATAACAGGTATCTTGACTTTTGTCTTTTTTAACCCCTTTTTTTCTTTTTTGAAGGTCTGGACACTCTGAAGACCAATGCCCTTTCTTCTGACAGATATAGCAAGTGTCTTGACTTTCATCTCGAAAGGAAGGAGAGTAGTCCGTCGGCTGGTCTGAAGAGAATTTTCGAATGACCCCTCGCAAAGCTCCGACGAAACGTTCGATTTGGTTAGTCTCTTCCATCGTTGTGCTCGGCTTGAGAGTGAAATGAATAGTGAAAGAACAAGACACACACCCTTTTATATACGCTGGTTTGCCATGACTATAAATTAGTCTATGGTGTTTACACTTGAGTCATTTGACGTTTTACACTCAAGATGAAACGCTCCTATTCATTCCAGAAGAAAGAAGAAGAAAGTAAGAGGCAGAAACGTGATCTATCGCCTCGTACCAGAGCTGAAGTCTTGGCACAAATTCACGCCAGTGATTTTGAAGAGGACATGAGTGAACCAGAATCCTAACCCTCTAAACCAAGTTCACCACCCTTAGTCAACCCTGAAAAATACTATTCCATTCGAGAGACGGAAAAGCGCTCCTCTAGAAAATTTAGAACCACGGCTTACAAATACACGGTGAAGTTTAAAGATTTCAAGGCTGAAGTGCCGTTAGAGAAAGCAGAAGTGTTTATCACTGGGGTGTGGGATTCTTTGCTCACCGCACTCAAGCGACAATGTCAACCCAAAGAAGACGATCCCTTGAGACTTTCCATACAACACGACGGTTTGAAATCCCCTGTTTGGATCGAGTTTAGCACCCCTGCAGAATTGACCGCTTCCAAAGTCATGGACAAGATTCAACACGTACAACAATCTAATGACCAGTTTGACATCACCGATGGAAAAGCCACACTGGACATGACCCACGTCTCTCCTCCTCAAGGGACTGGACGCAAAAAGATGTTATTGGTGAACGAGCTTTGCAGCATTAAGCGTAGTCTTGTCCAAATTCACAACCCTCAAGACCAGATGTGTTTAACCCGAGCCTTCGTGGTGGGACGAACCTATGCCAACAAGAACGACACGACAGAATGGAAAAGAGCCTGGAAAACTATTCAACGATCCGATCGAGCCAAACAACGAAACGAAGCAGAACTCCTGTTACAACAAGCCGGACTGTCCAAAGACACACCCTGTGGCATTCCTGAGATGCAAAAATTGCAAGATGCCCTAGCTCCACGATACACCTTGAAAGTGCACCCTCAAGAAGTGCGCGGACCTCTGTTGTTTCGAGGCCAAGACTTTAAGGACGGAAAATACATTCATGTCTATTATCACGATGAACATTTCGACACCATTACCAGTATCACTGCATTCCTGGGATACGGTTATTACTGTGAGAAATGTGACCATGGTTATAATAATCGAGAGCAACACAAACATTGCGGATTGAAATGCTCAGGATGTTTGGCCTCTCCACCCTGTCAGAGCGAAGGACCAGTGCCTTGTTCAACTTGTCTGCGCACGTTTGTCAGCCCAACCTGTTACCAGCAACATTTGAAAACACAAGGTTCACAGCAGAAATGTGCTTGTCAACTGCTGAGATTGTGCCCTACCTGTGGACAAGGCATACTTACCAATAATGCCAAGGCACTCGTATGTCGAGGAAAGAAAAAATGTCACATTTGTCACCACATCGTGGACGTGGAACACCAATGCTACGTGCAAAAATACCAACCCCCACCAGAGAAAGAGGACGGTCACAAGAAAGGCAATTTCATCTTTTTTTATTTCGAATGCATGCAAGAGACCGGCATTCACATTCCTAATTTCTGCGTGGCTCATCGAGCGTGCGAGAAGTGCATTCAAGAACCTATTTTCAGTCATTGCCCTCACTGCAGCAAGATTCCTGGAGGGCGTGAAAAAAACTTTCGGGGACCGAACACGTTAGCCGATTTTGCACAATGGGTCTTAGACCCCATCGACAAGATGTGGAGCCAAGAGGACATCGAACGTTACGGCGATTGCCATCGTCATGCCACGGTGATGGCTCACAATTTCTCCGGATACGATGGACAGTTTCTTCTCAGATACTATACGGAACATGGCACCGAACGTCCTAAAGTGATTTTGAACGGAGCCAAAATCATTTTCATGCAAGTGGGACAAGTACAGTTTAAAGATTCGATGAGCTATTTGGCCATGCCTTTGAGTCGAATGCCTAAAACGTTTGGAATGACAGAAATGGCTAAAGGGTACTTTCCACACTTTTTTAATACGGAAACCAATCAACACGCCGTTCTACCCCATTTGCCTGAGGCTCACTATTACGACCCCGACAACATGCGTACCGAACAACGAGAAGCTTTCTACGCTTGGTACCACGCTCACGCCTCGGACCCTTTCGACTTTCAGGAAGAAATGCTAAAGTATTGTCGTTCCGACGTGGACATTTTACGACGTTGCTGTGGAAAATTTCGAGAACTGTTCATGGAACACGGAGGGGTCGATCCTTTGAAAGAAGCTTGCACCATTGCCAAAGCGTGTTCCTTAGTGTATCGACAACGATTCATGCCTGAAAACACCGTGGCTGTCATCAGCCCTCAAACGACCCACTTTGTCAAACGTCAATACTCGGTCAAAGCCCTACGTTGGTTACATTACTTGTGCGACAAGAAAGACAAGTGGATTCAGCATGCCCGCAACGGAGGGGGTGAAAAGACCATCGGAACGTATTCGGTCGATGGCTGGGACTTAGAAAACCCCAAGATCGTGTACGAGTTTAACGGTTGCTTATTTCACAGATGTCCCGTCTGTTACCCTGATCGTAGCACTAAAAATCAGTTTTTACAACGAACCATGGAAGACTTGTACCAGGACACATGTCAGCGGCGCTTAAAGTTAGAACAGCAAGGATACCAAGTGGTGGAAATGTGGGAACACGAGTACGATCACCGTATGAAAACCGATCCCGAGTTTAAACGCCTCGTGGAAAGTTACCAGTTCATGGACTCGCTGAACCCGAGGGATAGTTTGTACGGAGGAAGGACCAATGCCATCTGTTTGCTGTACCAAACCGACGAAGAGAAAGGAGAAGAAATCAAATACTTGGACGTGTGTTCGCTGTATCCCTACGTGTGCAAATATTGTCGCTTTCCTGTAGGGCACCCGCAATTGTTGACGGAACACATCGACCTGAAAAACATTCGACAATACGAAGGCTTGATCAAGTGTAAAGTTTTGCCGCCCACGAACCTATACCATCCCGTCTTACCTCACCATTGTCAAGGCAAACTGATGTTTCCCTTGTGCCGTACTTGTGCCGAAACGTGCAACCAAGACCAACCTTGTCAGCACACCCAGGAAGAACGTGCCTTGACGGGAACCTGGGTCAGCGTAGAATTGTTCAAAGCTCTGGACATGGGATACCAACTGTTAGAAGTGTACGAAATTTGCCACTTTCCCAAGACACAACAATACCACAAGGGTGATCCCAGTCAGAAAGGCATTTTCGCTGACTACGTGGATGCCTTTTTGAAACTGAAGCAAGAAGCCAGTGGCTATCCTTCCTCATGTCACACTCCCGAAGACCAAATACAATTCAAAGAGAAATACTATGAACAAGAAGGCATCACTTTAGACCACATCGAGAAAAACGAAGGCAGGAGATCGTTTGCCAAAGTGATGTTAAATTGCTTGTGGGGTAAAATGGCACAACGACCGTGTTTACCCAAGACGGAATATTTGACAGAACCTTTCCGCTACTTCCAGATGATTCACGACAAAACCAAATACATGAAACACGTGGACGTCGTTCGAGAGGATTTGATCTTGGTCAATTACGAAGAAGATCTGGACTTTGTACAAGACGACCCTTTTGGAAATGTCATCATTGCGGCTTACGTGACAGCTCATGCTCGCTTAAAATTGTACGAAGCTTTAGAACTGTTAGGAGAATGCGTCCTGTACTTTGACACGGACAGTTGCATTTACATCCATCACCCGAGTCAACAGCACCCTAACATCGAAGGAGACCGTTTAGGAGCCTGGACAGGCGAGCATCCCGACGACAAGATTCTAAGTTTCGTCAGTGGCGGTCCCAAAAATTACGGCTACGAATACCGGGACAAACAAGGAGAAGTGCACACGACGTGCAAAGTGAAAGGACTGACTCTGAATTATCGTACCAGTCGAGTGGTCAACTTTGGGGTATTGAAAGAAGCCTTGCAATCGGGAGAGGATGGAAACTTTAAAGTGACCACCTATCAACCGAACAAGATTGTACGTTTACCCACTCACCACATCGTCAGTCGGCCCTTGGAAAAAGTCTATCAAATCGTGTACCAGAAGCGAGTTCGACTTCCCAATCATTTCACCTTACCGTATGGACACGTCGGTATTGGTCTGTATATAAAAAGGAACCCTAGGCAAGACCGATAGTTCATTGTGACTACCAAGACCAAGCGAACAAGATGAATACTTTCAGAGAAACACAAAACAAGTTGTTTAGAAAGGCACAATTCAAGTGTGAGGCTTCTGAAGTGGAATGCAATTGTGAGCCTTGCGATGGGTACGATGCTGTACGTTGTGACCTGAGCGATGCCGTAAAGCATCATGGGAACATTGTTCTTACGACCCCTATCATGGAAAGTGATGCTGTGCGTGTCAAACCTGACGGATGCGAAAGTGATGCCGCTCGTCCTCTTGGACATTTTACTGGGTTTCGTTTTAAAGGGGAATGTTCACCTTCACGTCTACCCCCCTACGGATGTCATCCAGCCCTGAGCAAACTCCTGCCCATGTCACCCAACCCTCATCGAAACGAACCTGTGAAAGACGAATATTCGTTCCCTGTGCGTTTGTCGGAATACTGCGACTTTGAATGTCGTCTTCAATCGTTCAAAGGAAAATGGCCAAAGTATCTGGGAGGACCGACCCCCGAAGAATTAGCCAGAGCCGGATTTTTCTACTTGGGCGAAGGAGATAAAGTCAAGTGCTTCAGTTGCGGTGTGTCACTTCACCACTGGGAACCGCAAGATTCGGCCTACGTAGAACATGCTCGATGGTCACCGAATTGTCATTACTTACCCTTAGTGGGACCGAGACATTAAAGTAACTTACCATGTCGTTGACGAAGAAGAAACCAGTTTGGCTAGGAGTCAAATGTTGGACATCACCAAGACCAGTATTTAAACTTCATTTCAAAAACGATATTGAATCATTACCTAAAGAACTACAAGAGAAGATTTACAAAGAAGTTTGGCAGGAGTCTGCCAGAGTGAAATCTCAATCGGTCACTGTAGAACTTTTGTGCCGAGAAATTCACAAGAGGAAAGTGAAAAAAGTCAACCAGTGTGTTAGATTTCTCCGGGTCAAGTGTGCATTCGTCCTATCATATCACTCTAGACCGTTTACATCAAAAGAGTTCAGTGAGATTCTTGGACGTTACCCTGAATGGCAGTGGTCAGAAATTACTTACTATGTGTATTACTTTTGCTCTAGAAGAAGATTGTGAATTGTACGGACTGACCTATTCATGGATACTTTGTTAGAGAACATTCGTGCTTTGCCTGTGGAGTTGAGAGAACGCATTTACCGAGAACTGATCAAAATACAAGTGAAACGCAAACGCAAAGTTATTCAACCGTTTTTAAATTATGCTCTGTTCCAAAGTACAAGAAGACTGATTATGAGTGGATATTACATTAGGCACAAAGTTAAACGAGGCTATTGGCCACCACCCAAGGATTCCAAAAATAGTGTATATACTTATGGATACTTTACAAGAGAACATTTTGGGCTTGCCTGAGGAGTTGAGAGAAAGGATTTACCGAGAACTGGTCAAAATACAAGTGAAACGTAAAGAACAATTGCATCCGTTACGTCATCAGATCTTTAACCAGTGGTACCTGAATGGTATAAGAGGACTGATTCGTCAGAAATTTTTTCAGTGGTCAGACCTTGTTGAACACTTTCAGTTTGTGAATGATGATGAACTAGACGTTAGTAATTTTGGTTACTTCGAGATTCACTTATTGCAACGTATTGAGGAAGACGAGTTAAAGGATTACCAACATTTGTTACATGGAATCTGCTTAGAAAAAGACGAAACATCTAGACAAACTCTGACGTTTCAGTTACAGTATGTAACATTTAAATTCCCTACTGGAGAACGAACATGTTTAGTTAGAAATTACCTTTATTGCTTCCGAAACAAAGACACTATAAAATCAAGTTGCCATGCCACGGATTATGTCACATGTCATTGAACAGATTCCGTGGAAGGAACTCAATGACCATATTCACACCGTGGATCATTACCATCGATTATTACAACAACACTATCCATTCAATTTGGGCCGACAAGTGGTGTGTGTCTTAGTGACTTGTTTTCTGGGATTTCGTTTACCAGCCGATTCTTTGTGGACTCTTTACGATCAGTACTTACCACCTCAATGGCCTTAAATGGTCAGGAAAAACTCCTTTTGCTCAGAGCCTTGCGTTTTCATCTGGATACTTCTCGACCTCAACAGGAAAAAAAGATTCGTCAACTTTTAGCTACCCAAGACGTGTATGACGATGTGTGTGTAGCTTGTGACTTACATCCCCATTGGACAGATGTCCGTGCCTGGAAAGAATGGGATTTTGAGGCTTTGACCCAAGAAGTGGCCCAGTATGCACGAGAGTTGTTCAAGGAAAAAAGTTACTTTTCAACCCGTGTTAGTGACGGTGCCAGAAGAACCCGTCACCCAGGACGGGACTGTCGTGGACAGGCCTGAAAGACCCTTTCGGGAGGACACTTGCGTGACCTTACCCCTACTATAGAACTGGTTAGAACATTACCCAAAACATGTTGTACAGACACTTGTGTTTATTCCACTTTAATGCTTATCATGTGCCTTTTATCCTTGTACTTAAGCCTTTGGCTTTTATGTATTTTTGTCTTTCGTATTCATGTTTGAAAAAACATTCAATAAACGTGTTCTGAAAAAAAGTATATAAACTCTTGTCTTGTTTGTTTTCGTGTCACAAGTGACATTTCTCACACTATGGCTACCTCTGCTGTCTCTGCTCCCTCTTCCTCTACTGTCAAAGTCATCGACGAACACTTAGATCGTGCCAGTTGGGAGGCTTTGTATCTTCGCCATCCCTTTAACATGCTCATTGCTGGACCTAGCGGTTCAGGCAAAACCGAATTCGTCAAACGTTTGATCGAACATAAACATCATTTGATCGATCGGCCACCTAAGCGGATCGTGTGGTGTTACAAAGAGTGGCAATCGGCGTACAGCCTCTTGCGAGAAAGTCAAGGCGATTCCATCGTGTTTGTGGAAGGCATTCCTAAAGAAGACGACGGCATCGTCTCTGACTCCCGTCAAACCCATTTGGTCATTTTCGACGACATGTTAGGAGAAGACGAAGAAGAAATTAAACTGTGGTTCACGCGGAAAGGGCATCACCGTAATGCCAGTGTCGTTTACATCACCCAAAATTTGTTTCAACAAAGTAAAGCCCATCGCACCATCAGTCTCAATGCGCATTACGTGGTCTTGTTTAAAAGCCCTCGAGATAAAACGCAAGTGCAAGTCTTAGCCAAACAGTTAGGAACGCCTTGGCTGACTCAGGCGTACGACGATGCCACTCAAACTCCACACGCCTATTTACTCGTCGATTTGAAACCTACGACCCCCGAGGATTTGCGATTTTGTACCCACTTGTTTCACCACTGGTGCCAAGACGGAGGGCCTGTCCTGTACACGTCTCCGTCCTCGACTTAATTTCACTCCACATGAAAAAATCTATAAAAACCTCAGACCCTTTTTCGTCTGTCTCACACAACGTCAACATGACGTCCCTTCAGTCGCATCTTCCCGTCAAATTGATTCGTGCCTTGTATGGCATCAGTCGAGAAAAAAATCCACAAATACGAGCTCGTGGCTTAGAAGCTAGTCTCAAAGAAGTCTTACGATGGTTCACGGTGACGGCACGTCAAATACTCCAAGGAATCATTCAGATTCCTCATCAAACCAAACGCTTTTTCGATCGAAACAAAGTTGCTTTGGTCCAACTGGCCGATCCCCCGCATCGACACTCAAACCAAAAAACAAATCATTTTGAAACCTGGAGGGAGCGGTACTCTAGGAGGGGTCATCATTCGCTCTCTCTTAAGATGGGATCCTAATGCCCCCAAAGTTATACCCAAGAAAAAAGTCCAACGAAGCCCCAAGAAGAAAAAGACCAGGTCCCCAAGGAGAACTTCTCCAGTGGCAGGACCCTCCTCTTACCAGACACCACCCCAGAAAAAGAAAAGAACCCTCCAGAAAAAGAAACAGAGAAAAAGTCCCCAGAAAAGGAAAAGTCCACAGAAGAAAACTAGTCGCAAGAGAGGCACTTCGGACAGGACGCAACCTTACACTCGCAAACCACGACCTGCCACAGCGGTGACTGCGTCTCCGGCAGTCTCACGTTCATCCACTTCTCCGTTAATGACACCAAGAACTGAAGAGTACTTGGAGACGTTGATCACACCAAGAACTTCTCCGTTGATGACCCCAAAAAGAACTTTCACAGTGGCAGGACCCTCCAATTTAGTGGCAGTGGCTGGTGCTCACAAAGTACCTTCTCCCAAAATCAAAGTCCATGAAAGATCGGGCATGTTACAAAGTTTATTGGATTTGTCCAAGCAAGAACTGGCTCGATTTAGTCCGTTACGTACCCCATCACGACGTGTCATGCCTGTCCTCAAACTGATACGACGTAAAGACAATCAGTGGCGACGCGTTCCAGTATAAAAATGGTGTGTGACCAAGTAGGGTATCAGTGTTTTTTGGTGCTCCTGAAGACTCAAAGATGTCACCCTCCAGAAAACCCCAAGGAAAGAAAAGGAAAGGACTGCCACCACGTTTAGCCAAACATGGGGACATGTTATCTGTCCTGTCCAAAGCTTCTCCACCCCTACGAAAAAAAACTCATTCAATCGGCCTCCAAAGAGGTCATCGATACCGTGTGCGAATGTTGTTTGAACGTCTTGAAAGGCACGATCCCCTTGTCCAAACACCAGAAACAATGCTTAGGCAAACATCGTCACGTTCTTCGCCAAATGGTTCAAAAGAAAATTCCCATTCGTCAAAAGAAGAAGATGTTGGTCCAACGTGGAGGTATTTTACCCCTCTTGTTAGGTCCCATACTGAAAGGAGTCTTGGGAACCATGTTGGGAGGACTGGTGGGAGCAAGATAAAAAGGCCTCGGAAGTCCCAAGATCTCAGAATCGACCCCTGACAACCCCATGGAAGGACGAAAACTGGCTTTAGTGCCTTACAAACGATGGATGGAATACCATCGGTGGCAAGAACAACGCACCCCGCATTTACCTCCCAATCCCCATTTGAGCGAGATGTCCCGGTTACAGCACGAATTGCAGTCCTTGATGGATCGCCAAGATTTGTCCGAAACAGAAAAATCGCAAAAGTACGGTCAACTCTTGCAACGACTGCAACTCTTTCACCAGAAAGCTTTAGACGAAACAGCTCTACCCACTCTGAAAGATTTTAAGACCTTGATGAAAAGTCCAGCACCATCACCAGTACGAGTACCAATACCAGTACCACCACTACCCGTGACCAAGACAGAAAAAGGAAAAGAAGAAGAAGGGTTTCAAACTCCACCAGAAAAAGTACGCAAGTTAACAACACCACCTACCTCCAGAATTGGATGGTTTAAAAAGATGATGGCCACCCCTTCTTCATCACAAGAGAAAAAGAAAGTGAAGACAGAAGTGAAGACAGAAGTGAAACAAGAACCGATATCCCCCGCTCAGACATCCTCCTCTTCAACACCTATTGCCGGTCGCACACGCAAAGCATTGCAATCCAAGAAAATACCCCAAGAGAAAAAGAGTAGCATCCTCCAAGAGTGGGTGCCTTATTAACACACCAACCAACACAAAAAATGGAAAAAGTCTTAGCCAGCAATTACTACGATCCCTCCCATCCTGCAGGTTACGCAGGAGTTCAAAAATTGTATCGTGCTGCCAAAACTCGACTGAAAAGTCTCCGTTTACCTCAAGTGCAACGATGGTTACAAGAACAAGCTACCTACACTTTACACAAACCCATTCGACGCAAGTTTGCCAGAAGTCGCACCCGAGTGGAAGGCATCGATCATCAATGGCAAGCCGATTTAGCCGATGTCTCTCATTTGGCCAGCTACAATCGTGGCTACAAATATTTGTTTTGTGTCATCGACGTCTTTTCCAAATTTACCTGGGTCGTGCCCTTGACATCCAAATCGAGCAGCGAGTTTGTGCGAGCCCTGCAACGGGTGTTGAAACAAAGCGGTCGTCACCCTCTTCGATGGCAAACGGACAAAGGCACCGAATTTCTGAACCAAGCTTTCCAAAAAGAATTAAAGAAACGTGACATTCATTTTTTTACCACCGAGAATCCCGAAACCAAAGCAAGCATCGTGGAACGTTTTCAACGCACTTTGAAAGAACGCATGTGGAAATATTTTACGCATCACCACACTCTGAAGTACATCGACATCTTACCGCACCTGGTGCAAGCGTACAACCAATCTTACCATCGAAGCATCGGACGTGCCCCGCAAGAAGTGACTCCCGAGAACGAAGTGTTGGTATTTGAGCGCCTGTTTGGTACGTCCCCGACGAGGGCTGTCCCCAAAAAAAGTGGAGAGTTGGCCGTAGGAGATTGGTTGCGCATTGGCAAAACCAAACGCACTTTCGACAAAGGTTACTTACCTAACTGGACAACCGAATTGTTTCGCGTCACTGGACGAGTGCATGGCCGTCATCCTACCGTCTATAAATTGGAAGACATGAACGGAGAAGTGCTCAAAGGAACGTTTTATTTGCCCGAGTTACAACGTGTCACCAAAAAAGAAGACGACGTGTACGACATCGAAAGCATTCTCGAACGCAGAACCCGTAAAGTGGGCAAACGACGTGTCAAAGAAGTGAAAGTACGTTGGAAAGGATATCCACCCAGTTTTGATTCTTGGATCGACGCTTCGCAAGTCATCGACTATAAAAAGAAGTGACCATCATGCCCTTTCACACAGACGCAGCTACGTCGACCACTCCTTCTTCACCTAGTTCTTATGTGCAAGATTTACAAAAACAACCCTTGTGGGTGTGGTGTGGAGAACGTGTGCCTTAAACGCAAATCGTCTTTTTCTGCCAAATCTTCGTGGTGTATTGTGTCATCGGGGCAGCCATTGCCAATCTGAGTTTGCAACAAGGAGACAAACAATTGTGGAAAATTTTGTTGAGCAGTTGCATCGGTTACCTGCTTCCTAATCCCTCCCTGAAATTCTCCTCGAACGGGAACCACGGGAACCTTGTGTCCAGTGCCAGTGTCAGTCAGCACTCCAACCACAATCAGAACCCCATTTTAGACGGAGACACGCCTCTGACGTCCAGTAACCCCTCGGACAGCCACAGAACTCTGGAATTATGAGTCACCAAAACCAATTTTACTTAACCTTACCCAGTGACAGTTCCATGGAGGTGTTTCCCCACAACACGTTGTGCTGTTACACGGCCAAATTACCTCAGGCCATTCCCTTAGATCACGAAACCCATTGGGAAGTGGCTTTAGTAGAAATCATTCACCCGACCCAAGTCCTCAATGTCCTTCCCAATCAAAATTTTTTTGATGTGGAAGTTCATGACGAACAAATGCAACAGTGGATGGATAGCAATGTCAAATATGACAAGAAATCCCGTACACAAAATCAAAAGTACACCATCTATCACTTGTTCATTCCCCCAGGCTATTATTTTAGTGGTCAACATTTGGTCAGCAGCATAGCCACCAGGTTTAATGGCGTGTTTCTGAAAGCTTTGGAGCATATCAACAAAAGTGTCACCATGGAGTACCACAAAGCAGCTCGTCGCTTCTCGATGAAATTTGAACGGAGTAAAATCGTGTCCATTTTATTTTGTCCTGAATTGTTTGTCATGTTGGGCGGAGACATGAACATGAGAATGACCATAATGAAGAAAAACGAATTACCCATCGTTTACGACAACGATTCTTTTAGCAAGTTATTTCGTACCCCGGTAGAACTGAATCAAGGACTGAATTTGATGTTCGTGTATTCCGATGTGGTGGAGTACAACGTGGTGGGACACACCTCCGTACCGTTACTGCGTGTCATTCCTTTCAAAGTGGATTCTGCCACGAACGCTGACGAGGAAGGTGGAAACACTTACCACGTTCACCGCGAATTTGTACATCCTCACTATTTGTCTGTCAGCAAGTCGTATTTGGACACGGTCAACATTGCTATAAAAGGAGATTTGAGACAAAATATTCCATTCACCAAAGGAAAAGTCACGGTGAAACTCCATTTTCGAAAACGGTTCTCTCACGACTCGTAAGTCATGTATCCAGTGTACCGAGGGGTTGCTCGATAGCGAGGACACGGTTTAGGAGATATGTTAAAATCGGCCTTTCGTTCGGTGGCCCCGGTGTTGAAACCGATGGTGACACGCGGATTGCACGCCTTGAAAGATGCGGCACTGACGCAAGGCAAAGAATTTCTCCAAAATGTCATCATCGACAAACAAAACCCCAAAGAAGCCTTCATGAGGGCAGGCAAAAATGTCTTGCTGCAAACAGGCAAAGACATTTTAGGCCGACGAGACACACCTATAAATGCCCTGCACGCTACCGAGTCAGGCATTCAGCAAGGACAAGGCAGAAAGAGACGACGAAGAAAACACCCTTTCACCAGACTTCAAGCTAGAAAGGCCAAGAAAAGAAGAACCGTTCGAGACTTAGATTTTTTCGATTATTGAAAAAAAAACAGAACAAAATGATGCACCGAGAGTCTTGCGCTTGTTCCAAGTCGGAACTGGATCTGTTTGCCATGCCCCCCACCATGATGACGATGCAAGAATCCCAGTGGGTGGAATTTCATCCCGTCTCCTCTTTGACGGATTCCGCTCCCATCGAGTTTGAAATCAAAGGACAGCCCGAAGATTACATCGATCTGAATAGCAGTTACTTGTACCTGAAAGTCAAAGTTCTAGATAAGACTGGAGGTCCTATAGACGATGAAGCAGTAGCTCCCGTCAACAATTTCATGCATTCCTTGTTCAGTGGAGTGGACTTCTACTTGAATAACAAACTGGTCAGTAGCAGCATGGATACTTACCCTTATCGTGCCTACCTGGAAAATCTCTTGACGTACGGATTAGATGCCAAGAAAACTCATCTCAATGCCTGTGTGGTATGGGAAGCTGACGAACCTACCAAGTTTGAAATATTGGAAACTGATGAAAAGAAAGACAACAATGATGGATTTCTAGAACGAAGAAAGAGAATCACGGGAGTCGACACATGTTTAGAACTGATGGATCGTTTGCATTTGGACATGTGGTTGCAAGAAAAGTATTTGCTGAACGGGGTGGATGTCCGCCTGAGACTGAATCGTAGCAGTACCGCTTTCCATTTAATGGCTGATAGTGACGGTTACAAAACCAAAATCCAAGAAGCCAGACTCTACGTACGACGTGTGGAAGTGTTACCTAAAGTGGGAAACGACATCAGTCAGACGTTGAGCAGAACGACCGCCAAGTATCCCATACGACGCGTGGAAGTGAAAACCTTCACCATTCCCAAGGGACAGCGATCCATGATCGAAGATCATCTGTTCCAAGGACAGTTACCCAAACGTTTGATCGTTGGTTTCGTCGAGAATACAGCCTTCAACGGAGCTGCCGAAAAAAATCCTTTCTACTTTCAACACTTTGGCGTGTCCAAAATCGAAGTCAGTCGCGATGGCAAAACCTTGTGTACCCGACCTTTTGAACCTGACTTTACCAAGAAGAATTACTTCGATCGTACTTGTCCTTGTACGAAGCCACCGGACAGTTAGGAACCAATACAAGTCACGGTATTACGTACGAGGATTATGCAGGAGGCTATGCTTTGTGGGCTTTTGATTTCACTCCAGACCAAGGCAGCGACGAGGGACATTTCCACCCTATAAAATCCGGCCAGATTCGTGTGGAAATTCAGTTTAAAGACCGAGACCCTGATGAAACGGTGAACGTCATTCTGTATGCAGAATTCGATAATACGATAGAAATCAACAGTTTGAGAGAAGTCATTCTAGATTACTAGAAACCATAGAAGACTGTTATCCCTCTTTACCTAGTGAAGAAACTTTGGAGATGGAATGTGAGGAGACCGTGGAAGAAGAATCCCAAGACAAAGACGAAGAAGATATCATGATGAAGTCAAGATGGCCAGAACAAGAAGCCCATTTATTCTGCTGTTTTGCCAAACACTTGGTCGAAAAAATGACGGAATTGATCAAGAAAAATTGCTATGGATGTCAAAACGATCATCCCAGTCAAATTCAACACGATAAATGCCTGATGTTGAGTCAAGAAGAAAAATTGGACGAGTATCTGGACGAAGCTTGGAGTCTCATCTCGGACGAAGACGTGTGGCACCAGTGGTATAAAGACTTGCGTGAACATTCTTGTCCACCATTAACCACTCAAGAGATCCATCGTATCGAAGCTCTCCTGAATCAGAGTGAGGAGACGAAACGAAGAAACGGTTATTTGTCAGACATTTTCAAGCAAAAAGTCAGGATCGAATTGACGACTTATTATTACCTGTGAAGAAGAAAAAAACACACAAAACATGGATACCTGGGAACTTTATTACCTTTTGAACCACAGTTCGTATACGGCTTCTTGGAATCCTGTCGTCTGTGCTAAAGATGAACTCCCTCATCGCAAACCTCAAGACCATCAAGCTTATGTCATCAACACGGACGACAGTCATCTCCCAGGAACCCACTGGGTAGCCGTCTACTTTCCTCAAGAAGGATGTGTGGAATATTTCGATTCGTACGGATTGCCCCCTTTGGAAGACGATATCATTGACTTTACGAGAAGAAATGCTCAGACCACCCGATTCAATAATGTGAAATTACAAGGCACAGATTCCTTGGTGTGTGGACAATATTGTGTGTATTTTCTGCATCATCGCAGCCTGGGCTATTCCTTAGAACATTTAGTGACTCATTTTGATCCTCGTTCTTCTTCAAGAAATGATGTGAAAGTAGATCGATAGTTTTGTGACCATTATGCTTATCTTTTGTCTCAAGCTAGGAAACGTAGTGTCCATCAATGGCCTAATGATTTCCAAAAGTGGAAATCACAATTTCATTCACAACGTTGTCAGCCCTGTTTAAAGTAGATTGTAAATTGAGAAAAAATGTTTGTGATTTGAAAAAATTGTTTGATGTTATAATGTTGGATTATTGTTTAAAATGTTAGAAATGTTGTTGGTTAGTGTTAAGTGATTTTTGAATAAAAATGTTGTGTTTTGAAAAAAATGCCTTTGTCTTTTTGTTTAGCTATAAGAATGTTGCATTGATGCTCTTTAACTTCTTACTATCCCTCTCATGTCACTCATTGAACGTTGCGACTCGAAAACCGTGTGGGGATTTTTTCCTTCACGTCCGCGCTTTGACTTTAAGAACCGGGGGCAGTTTCCAGTCTAAACATCCATTGTCGACTCATCCTCCTACGAAGATGTGCTCCAAACTAGCTAAGCTCAACGAAGCCTACGTGAATTTGCATAGGGTCAGACACAGTCTGATACCGAAGCCAGAAGAAATAGAGAATGTGAGAATGCTAAATGTCACTGAAGACCTGATAGAAGAGCTCTTCAGAGAAGAAGTGAACAGGGAGAAAGAAGAATGGACAGAGAAGTACAGACTTCAGAGACAGCAGCAACAGCAACAACAACAACAACAATAACAGCAGCAGCAACAGCAGCAACCTGAAGCTGACAGAGGCTTTGTCGATTGTCGTATCGACACCAAAGAGTTCTTCTTCTCTTTCCGAAGAAGCAGACCTATCGCCAGAAAGTCTATCCTCAGAGGACATCGCATTCTTAGAAACTAAAAAAGATTGCCATAGCAAACAAAAAAACAAAAAAACAGCCCTTTTCAGGGCTACCCAATACTCTAGAAAAGAAATAACCATCAATTTGCCAATGTGTGTAGGTAGAGTAGTGTGAATATAAACACTAACTCTTTTTTAAAAAATGTGAGGGTATGTGTTTGTGTGTTTGTGTGATTGTAAGTGCTCACGTAAGTTGGTATGGATAGTAGATTAAAATGATGTCTTTTTTTGGTGTTTGAGGTGTATATTTGGGGTTAGATTGGATTGCTTTGCGTATGTGGATAGTCTATTGAAGTGATTAATAACAAAAATTTTTAGAATAGTAATGGGTAGCATAAAAAAGTGAGTGAGTGTTTCTTTTAGGTCCGCGCGTTGTTTCTTTGGTCATGATCTAGGTAAGATCAATTTTATGTTTTTTAGGGGGATGTTTTCGTTCACGTCCGCACTTTCATTATAAATTGAAACTCGCTGGACAGTCTAGCTACCCTTGTTGATTTATCAACAGTAAAAAATGAGCAGCAGACTGACTAAATTGATGGAACTTCAGATGCATCTGGAGTATGCCAGATACCTACTGAACGAGCTGACTGCGGAGGCCCTTGTGGAAGAAGTGAGAATAGAACAGGAGGAGGAGGAGAGAAAAATGAAAGAAGAGAATGAAAGAGAGAGATCAGGTGTCACCCTATGATGAACCCTGTGTGCAAGGTGACACCTGAGGCAAGGACATCTCGCCAGCCTGTAGCTGAACCACAATCACAACGAAGACAAAGACAAAGAAGACAGAGGGAAGAAGAAATGTTCACTATTCCGCAAACGGAGGAGTGGGATAGTGAAGCCACTCACCCCCCGTCTGCTCTTCAAACGAGTCATGTGAATTGGACTAGTGATTGGAGTAGACGTTGTGTCTGTGGTGCCAGACCCGGAAGGTGCCACCATTAACCAGGTGACCTCTGAAGTTAAAAACAAACAGCCCTTTTCAGGGCTACCCCAATACTCTAGAAAAGAAATAAACATCATTTTGCCAATGTGTGTAGGTAGAGTAGTGTGAATATAAAGACTAACTCTTTTTTTTAAAAATGTGAGGGTATGTGTTTGTGTGTTAGTGTTTGTAAGAGCTCAGGTATGTTTGTGTGAATAGTAGATTATGGGTTTCTTAGCGTATGTGAAGAGTATAGTTTGGGTTTTATTATATGAAATAAGAAAGTATAGTTAGGGTTTTATTATATGAAATGAAAAAGTAGGGGGATGTTTTCCTTCACGTCCGCGCGTTGTTTGGTCATGATCTAGGTAATATCGATTTTATGTCTTAGGGTGATGTTTTCAATCACGTCCGCGCTTTAAGTATAAAACTAACAGTGTTTGCCATTGGAGCCCATTCTAAGGAATAAGCAAACAAGAAGATGCCAGCAGCTTCAGCTTTGTACAACAACCTTATGGGAAGTTGGTATTGGATGGTGGATGGATTGAATGTAGCAGAAAGGCTTGAACAGGAATGGAGGCATGCAGTGACAAAAGACTTCGTCTCAAGACAAGTAACCAGCCTCCACTTAGCCATAAATATTGTAGAAGAAATGATAGAGGATGAGGAGAAGAGATTCAGAGGTTTAATTAACCCACCGTATGTGAAAGTGGGTAAGTTGAAAGAAGCGATAGTTTATGTGACGAGTGTAAGGTGTTTTTTAGAAGACATTGTAGAATGGACAGATTGGTCTTTTGTGAAGTGGGGCTTAGACAAGCTTAAGAAAGCGGAAGAAGTAATGAGGAATGTGCTGACCGAAGAGGTCAAGAAGATCAAAGAAAAGTGGTCAAAGGAAAGAAAAGAAAAAGAAAATAGAAAGAAAAAGGAAGAACTAGAGAAACTAAACGCAAACTGGATGAAAATCCAAGAGAAGTTCCGAGCCATGGGTCACCCAGACTGGATGCCGGAAACAGAAAAGAAGAAGAAGAAAGGAATGATGGAAAAAATAAGAGGATGGTGGAAGAAGTTAAGGATTTAGAGGAAGAAAAAAACCCAAAGGCCCTTTTCAGGGCCACCCATATTTCTCGAAAAGACAATGACTTTCAATTGCCTACCCCTTTTTTAAATTTAAAAAAAAAATCCCATGTTCAATTTCCCTTGTCGCTATACAGTCCCACCCTGTTTAAATTCCTTTGTCGCTCAACAGTCCCACGATTTTTCTCCATATTCATTTCCCTTGTCGCTCAACAGTCCCACGATTTTTCTCCATGTTCATTTCCCTTGTCGCTATATGTTCCCACGATTTTTCTCCATGTTAATTTTCCATTGTCGCTATATGTTCCCAAGGGGCGTCTGTAATGCTAATTCCCATCGTCGCTATAGTATCCCACATAACTACTACTATAGGTACCATCATTATAGAGAAGCTAGATAAATTAGGCACAACCACGGACCATTTAAGATAGATCACGGGTGAACAAGAAAGTCAACACTGGAAAAACAGAATTTAGTTCTCGGGCTCTAACTCGAACTAAGGCGACACCTTAAGCAGATAATATGACACATTTATAGCACTGTGCAATGATTAATGATAGGAGCGAAGCCAAACAAGGGCTGCACTTGGCTGCATGTTTAAGTAAAGATGCCATACGTTTTAATCGATTTCCAGTTTCAGCACGGTCAAGTCGAATTGAAAAGCTTCCTTGGAAGCTCGCTTTGAGCCTCGCAACAAGACGAGTACTACACTACAAGGCACAGCTCCGAAGCTGTTTCAGGAGAAGGGGGGAACACTTCTAAATTAGGCAAAACGATAAAAAATGGTTCCGCTGGCATATCATGATTGCCTACCTGATATTCTTGACAAGCTCGCAAAAGTTTATTTCTTTGTGACAATCCATGATGAAAAGCTGAAACTTCAAATTTGGCGTCATCGCCGTAGCAGTTCGCAAGAAGCCATCAGAGTAAGGGTGGAATGTGAAGGCTATCATGCATGCTGACGTAAAGCGAAAGCCATTCAGTTCTGCTTATATAGAATATGTGTCTGAAGATAATTGTGAGGAGAGTACAGATGATTAACCAATTGAACAACTCTAAGCAAAAGTAGAACAATTAATGGAACAAAATAAGTTAAACGAAAAACACCAGGAAAGGATCGTTGGCACCAGTATAAATATTAGCAACGTGATACAAGGCTATCAGGTGTCCAGTGTTGGAATTGCAATAGTTTCGGTCATTATAGAAGTGAATGCACCAGGCCTTCATACAAATATAACGAACAGTGGATAAAGAGACCGACGTAAAGAAGACTCAGAAGATCGTTAGCAAAGAAAATCCCAAGCCTGTATGTTATCTAAACGAAAAACCGGGACTGCGCACATAATGTCCTGTTAACGGAATAAAGCTCGCTCTGCTAGCAGACCAAGGCGCTAGTGTTTCTAGCAGCACTTGGAATTATGAGGCACTTAGTAATCGAAGCCAACACTTAGCACTTTGAATAGCAAACTCAACAGTGCTTCTAAGGACAAAACTTAAACTGATGGGCAAGCTGAATTTTCGATTGCTTGAAAAAGGCGTCAAAAGGCGACAGGTTTTTTGTCGTAGCTGAGATTAGGCCTGATGCAATACTTCGTTTAGATTGTATATGTCTGCATTAGTGCGACATTCGCATTATGCAGTGTACACTGCAAATACAGGGACTAAAGATCCCGTGCTATTTTGCGGGATCTTTGAGCTGTCATCATATTACCTTCGCTGAAAACGTCAGGGTCTCGGCAGAGAGAGAGAGAGAGAGAGAGAGAGAGAGAAGTTGTTACGCGAGGTTGGATGGCGATTGTTGGCTGTGGGAAGCTAGCTACCACGTCAGTTCTAGAGCCTCTATTATTGATTGGGCATGAAAGGAAAATCCTCGTTGCGTAAGCAGTTGTTAAGACGATGGACGTAAATGTGCCAATAAGGTTCCTAAACGTGACTAAAGAGGTAGTAAACTTGCAAATTGGTGTTTGTTTTACTCAAGGCAGTGCAGCCTATCGACCGTTCCAGCCTTCTACCTTTATATCTGTCGAAGTTATTTGAACGATCAACTAACCTTTAGATTCTCGATCAGACAGCCGCCCCCAATTAAATAGTTAAGTGAATGTTGTGTTTGCTAAAGATAATGACGACTTGAGCAAAACAAATTGTATCAAACACTCTGAGAAGACAGGAAATGCCTCGTCGATTCGAGTACCACCCAGAAGATTACTGTTGTATCTCCGATAGGAGACTGACACAGGTGAACAATATGATAAAGAATGGAGTCATAGAACCGTCAGTTAGCTCCTAGGCTGCCCCACTGGTATTAGTATCCAAAATGAATGGAACGATAAGGGTTTTGCATGGACTATATGCCGCTAAATGCGGTTACAAAGTATGTGTACACTCTTCCTAGAATCAAGGATAGTCTCGAATCACTGTCGTGCATGAGCTGGTTAATGACATAAAATTTGATGTCTGGGTACTGGCAAGTAGAAATTGAGCGGGCTGATCAACCTAAGACAGCGTTGGCAAAGAGAATATTCAATTTAATGCCATGTCTTTCGGTTTATGCAACGCACCCGGGGCCTTTGAGTGACCAACGGAAGCCGTTCTAGGCGGGTTGCAATATGTTTGTCCGATTATCTTCAAGACGTGGTGGTGTTCGGAAGCACGTTTGAGCAGTTACTTTAAAGTCACGCATGAACATTTACCGGTCTTCAAAGGTTGAACCCCCAAATATACACTCCGTACGCGAGATGTTCGGTACTTTCGTCACACTATTTCAGAGGCAGGAGTTGCCACTGATCTCGAGAAAGTAGCTGATTTTATGAACTGGACCACTCGACAATTTTTTACCGCAGTGCGGAGGTTCCTAGGGTTTGTAGTTATCATCACTAATGGAAATGAAAGAGCAATAGCATCCGCTAGTCGGTGCCTGGACATATCGTGTCTCGTGAGCTACATTTTATTGGATATTTTACGAACATCTTTACGACAGTTGGAGCGGTCGTTGGGCAGTTGTCAGAATGTTTTTTAATAGAACATCGCCATGGAACTCGAGATGCTAATCCTGATGGTTTGAGTCGCTTACCTTGGAATGATTACAAATACTGTAGTAAGCTTACCCTGTGATTCTCTGCTATAAGGCTGGACAGTGGCATGAAGTATCTGGGGATATCGCAGACTTTAACGCCTTGTGGGAGGCATACAAATTATTAGATGCCAGAGGAGATGTTTGTGCAAGTATGGCTACATCAGTAGTGAATAGGGACGATATAGGGACAATGGGGCTTATCATTAAAAAATGCCCTGGGACGATATATGGACTATGCAAATTTAACATGGGGAAAAGTAGACTTGCCTTATAGGGACAATGGGAATTTAACATGGTGGATGGGACTGTCTAGGGACAAGGGGAATTGAACATGGCAAAAGAACATTAGCTTTCCCATTGTCCCTATAACTAGACAAACAGGAGAAACATCATAGCCCTTATAGGGACAAGGGGAATGGAACAGGGTCGGGACCCTATTTTAATACGGCCCCGACTTTATGGGTCTATGGAAATGGAACATGGGAAATTGAAACAGGGAGGGGTCTCTATTTTTGTTTATAAAAGAAAATGGGGTAGGCAATGAAAGTCAAGGTTATTTCGAGACCTATTATTGGCCCTGAAAAGGGCCTTTGGTTTTATGTTAACATACCCTACTGTTAACATAGAGGGCACAGCATTGGTCTTCTTCTTGTCCTCAAACACCCTCTTTAGGCATCCTTGCCTCTCCACGTAGATCTTTCGCATCTACAGGCTTGTTTCTGTCCTAAGGACAATAGTCCACTTGGATTGGAGATACGTCGGTATGTCCGTCCGGAACAACATTGATGAGATTAAAGTCGACGATTCAGCTGTGGTCCACATGTTGGGGTGCCGACAACAGGTGAAGGAATGCAGTGAACTGCGGTTATTTATAGGGAGAAGAAGGATTGAAACGGATTGAGTTGGTTAACCAATCCAAATAAACGTTACAAATTTCAGTCATTCTTTATCCAATCGGAAGAAAGAAGTCCGTGACTTCACATTCCCCTTATAGATTCCCTAGCGCCTGTGCGCAGTCAATCCATGCGGCAGTTTTTCAACATGGCGGAAACTCAGAAAACGATACATTGGGGTGCACCAGCCGTGGGAATACCCAAGGAAACCCGGAAGTACTTTCAGAAGAGGTGAATTGGGATTTTGTGGATTTTCTTTCGCAAGAATTTGTTCCGGAACCTTCGCCACCTTCTCCTTCATTACCGCACGTGGAAAATTTTAGACAGAGACAGAAAGAAGAATTGGAGAAATGTATACAACAGCAAAAGGAAGCGGAACAATCTTTTCTCCTACAGCAACAACAAGAAGAAGAGGTAAGAAAGAAACAACAAGAAGAATCAGCAGCAAAGAAACAAGGGTGTGAAAGTCCAACGGTCACGGTACTGTTAGACATTTTAGCAGAGTTAAGAAGTCTGAAACAAATGTATCAGACTTCTTTATTACGAGCGAAACACTCCAACCCTGTGACTAAGCCTACCGTACTACCCTTAGTGATTTCAACCAAATCATCATCATCATCAACATTACGCAGTCCAGAAGTAGGCCCTGGCCGTGGCAAAGGTTTAAGACAGTTAAAGTTGATTGTTTCAACTCACCCATACACCAAAAAGGCCCTTTTCAGGGCCACCCATATCTCTCGAAAAGAGATAGTCTTTCAATTGCCAACATCCATTCAAACTCAAAAAAACATTTTACCCCTATAGTACGTGTCTGTGTATGAGTGCGTGAGTGTAGCTTCTTATTTTAAAATCAAAACCCAAAGACACTTATCTTTATACCTAATTTATTCTTTTATAAATATTCACAATCCAATTCACAATTCACAACATAGCACTTTAAAAAAGTTCATAAACATCTTCTGTCTCTTTGTTCACTCTCTCTGTTTTTTGAATTTCTTCACCGTCACACTCTTTTCCTCCTCTTCTTCCTCACTTTCTTCCCTTCTTCTTTTCTTGTCCTGTTTCTTTTTCTTCACTTGTCTGATTTCTTCCTCTTCATCACTTACCTCTTCTTCTTGCTCCTCTTGTTTCTTAGGGCAATCTGGAGACCAGTGTCCTTTCTCTTGACAATGATAACAGGTATCTTGACTTTTGTCTCTTTTAACCCCTGTTTTGCCTTTTTGACGGCATGGACACTCTGAAGACCAATGCCCTTTCTTCTGACAGATATAGCAAGTATCTTGACTTTTATCTCGAAAGGAAGGAGAGTAGTCCGTCGGCTGGTCTGAAGAAATGTTTTTATTGACCCCTCGCAAAGCTCTGATGAAACGTTCGATCTGGGTTGTCTCTTCCATCGTTCTGCTCGGTTTGAGAGTGAAATGAATAGTGAAAGGACAAGACACATACCCTTTATATACGCTGGACTGCCATGACTATAAAGTAGCCCATGGTGTATAAACTTTAGTCATTTGACTTTTTGCTATCAAGATGAAACGATCCAATTCATTTGAGAAGAAAGAAGAAGAAAGTAAGAGGCAGAAACGTGATCTATCGCCTCGTACAAGAGCTGAAGTCTTGGCACATATTCAAGCCAGTGATTTTGAAGAGGACATGAGTGAACCAGAATCCAAACCCAGAGAGTTTTCCTCTAAACAAAGTTCACCACCCTTAGTCAACCCTGAAAAATACTATTCCATTCGAGAGACGGAAAAGCGTCCCTCTAGAAAATTTAGAACCATGGCTTACAAATGCACCTTAAAGTTTAAAGATTTCAGTTCTGAAGTACCGTTAGAGAAAGCAGAAGTGTTTATCACCGAAATGTGGGATTCTTTGTTCACCACACTCAAGCGACAATGTCAACTCAAAGAAGACGATCGCTTGAGATTTTCCATACAACACGACGGCTTGAAATCCCCTGTTTGGATCGACTTTAGCAGCGCTGCAGAATTGACCGGTTCCAAAGTTCCAAAGTCATGTTCAAGATTCAACACGTGCAACAATCTAATGACCAGTTTGACATCACCGATGGAAAAGCCACACTGGACATGACCCACGGCTCTCCTCTTCAATGGACCGAACAATGCAAAAAGGTGTTATTGGTGAACGGTCTTCGCAGCACCAAAAAGAGCCTCGTCCTAATTCACAACTCTCAAGACCAGATGTGTTTAGCCAGGGCTATCGTAGTGGGACGAACCTATGCCAACAAGAACGACACGACAGAATGGAAAAGAGCCTTGGAGAACATTCGAAAATCGGACCGAGCCAAACAACGAAGTGAAGCAGCACTCTTGTTACAACAAGCCGGTCTCTCCAAGGACACACCCTGTGGCATTCCTGAGATGCAAAAATTACAAGATGCCCTAGTTTCACGCTACACCTTGAAAGAGTACCCTCAAGAAGTGCGCGGGCCTCTGCTGTTTCGAGGGAAAGACTTAAGGATAGAAAATACATTCACCTCTATCATCACGATGACCATTTCGATACCATTACCAGTATCACCGCATTCCTGGGATGTGGTTATTACTGTGAGAAATGTCACTATGGCTATAACAATCGAAAGCAACACAAGCATTGTGGATCGAAATGCTCACGATGTTTGGCCTCTCAACCCTGTCTGAACGAAGGGCAAGAACGAGTGCAATGTTCAGCTTGTCTGCGTACGTTTGTCAGCCCTGCCTGCTACCAACAGCATCTGAAGACGCAAGGTTCATAGCAGAAATGTGCTTGTCAACTCCTGAGATTGTGCCCTACGTGTTGACAAGGCATATGTACCAATAATGTCAAGGCACACGTATGTCGAGGAAAGAAAAAATGTCACATTTGTCACCACATCGTGGACTTGTAACACCAATGCTACGTGCAAAAATACCAACCCCAACCAGAGAAAGAGGACGGTCACAAGAAGAAAGGCAATTTCATCTTTTTCGATTTCGAAGCCATGCAAGAGACCGGCATTCACATTCCTAATTTCTGCGTGGCTCATCGAGCGTGCGAGAAGTGCATTCAAGAACCTATTTTCAGTCATTGCCCTCACTGCAGTAAGATTCCTGGAGGACGTGAAAAAATCTTTCGAGGACCGAACACGCTAGCCGATTTCGCACAATAGGTCTTAGACCCCATCGACGAAACATGGAGCCAATAGGACATCGAACGTTACGTAGATTGTCATCGTCATGCCACGGTGATGACTCACAATTTCTCGGGATGCGATGGACAGTTTCTTTTGAGGTACTATGCGGAACATGGTACCGAACGTCCTAAAGTGATTTTTTGAACGGAGCCAAAATCATTTTCATGCAAGTGGGACAAGTACAATTTAAAGATTCGATGAGTTATTTGGCCATGCCTTTGAGTCGAAAGCCTAAAACTTTTGGAATTACAGAAATGACTAAAGCGTACTTTCCACACTTTTTCAATACCGAGGCCAATCAACATGCCGTTCTACCCCATTTGCCTGAGGCTAAAGACTACGACCCCGACAACATGCGTACCGAACAACGAGAAGCTTTCTACGCTTGGTACCACGCTCACGCCTCAGACAATTTTGACTTTCCAGAAGAAATGCTAAAGTATTGTCGTTGCGACGTGGACATTTTACGGCGATGCTGCGGAAAATTTCGAGAACTGTTCATGGAACACGGAGGGGTCGATCCTATGAAAGAAGCTTGCACCATTGCCAAAGCGTGTTCCTTAGTGTACCGACAATGATTCATGCCGGAAAATACTGTGGCTGTCACCAGGCTTCAAACGACCAACTATGTCAAACATCAATACTCGGTCAAAGCCCTACGCTGGTTACTTTACTTGTGCGACAAGGAAGACAAATGGATTCAGCATGCCCGCAACGGAGGGGGCGAAAAGACCATCAGAATGTATTCGGTGGATGGCTGGGACTTAGAAAACCCCAAGATCGTGTACGAGTTTAACGGTTGCTTATTTCACGGATGACCCGTCTGTTACCCTGATCGTAACACTAAAAATCAGTTTTTACATCGAATCATGGAAGATTTGTACCAGGCAACTTGTTAGCGAAGCCTAAATTTAGAACAGCAAGGATACCAAGTGGTGGAAATGTGGGAACACGAATACGATCACCGTTTGAAAACCGATCCCGAGTTTAAACGCCTCGTGGAAAGTTACCAGTTTATGGACCCCTTGGCCACCGACTTTTACCATCCCGTCTTACCTCACCATTGCCAAGACAAACTGATGTTTCCTTTGTGCCGTACTTGTGCCGAAACGTGTAACCAAGACCAGCCTTGTCAGCACACACAGGAAGAACTGGCCTTGACGGGAACCTGGGTCAGCGTAGAATTGTTCAAAGCTCTGGACATGGGATACCAACTGTTAGAAGTGTACGAAATTTGCCACTTTCCCAAGACACAACAATACCACAAGGGTGACCTCAGTCAGAAAGGATGCCTTTTTGAAACTGAAACAAGAAGCCAGCGGCTATCCTTCCTGGTGTCACACAACCGAAGACCAAATACAATTCAAAGAGAAATACCGGGCACAACAAGGCATCACTTTAGATCACATCGAGAAAAACGAAGGCAGGCGATCGTTTGCCAAAGTGATGTTAAAATGCTTGTGGGGTAAAATGGCGCAACGACCGTGTTTACCCAAGACGGAATATTTGACAGAACCTTCCCGCTACTTCCAGATGATTCACGACAAAATCAAATTCATGAAACAGGTGGACGTCGTTCGCGAGGATTTGATCTTAGTGAACTACGAAGAAGATCTGGACTTTGTAGAAGCCGACCCTTTTGGAAATGTCATCATTGCGGCTTACGTGACAGCTCATGCTTGCTTAAAATTGTACGAAGCTTTAGAACTGTTAGGGGAACGCGTCCTGTACTTTGACAGTTGCATTTACATCGATCACCCTAGTCAACAGCACCGTGACATCGAATGAGACCGTTTAGGAGCCTGAACAGACGAGCACCCCGACGACAAGATTCTACGTTTCGCGAGTGGCGGTCCTAAAAATTACGGCTACGAATACCGGGACAAACAAGGAGAAGTGCTCACGAAGTGTAAAGTGAAAGGATTGACTCTGAATTACCGTACCAGTCGAATGGTGAACTTTGGGGTACTGAAAGAAGCCTTGCAGTCTGGAAAAGATCAACACTTTAAAGTGACCACCTATCAACCGAACAAGATTGTACGTTTACCCACTCACCACATCGTAAGTCGACCCTTGGAAAAAGTCTATCAAATCGTGTACCAGAAGCGAGTCTGACTACCCAACCACTTTACTTTGCCGTATGGACACGTTGGTATAAAACATTGGTTGTAAGAGGATAGCCACCCACCAGAAGGATGACTTCGGCACAGCAAGAATCGAGTGAGAAACTCGATGAGAACTCCAAGTTCAAACCCTACCATTTTCCAGTCTTCTTACCTGACTATTGTGATTGTGCCCGTCTATTGGACACGTTTCAGAAATGGCCTACGGATAGGGAAGGATTACCTTCTTCACATGTTTTAGCTAGAACAGGATTTGTCTCCTTGGGACCTGAGTCAGGATTGGGATATGAAGTACAGTGTTTCGCTTGTGGCCTGAAGTTACGAATGGATCAATGTATCTATAAAGATTCAGCTATTCTGGAACATACTCGATGGTCTCCGCACTGCCCTTACCTTTCTATGGCCTTTCCACCTATTACACTACGGTACAATTATGACGGTACCTTAGAGACGGTACCTTCCAAAACTAGACATAAAAAAGAACGATGTACAAGCTTGACACTGCATTGCGCCTAGTATAAAAAGGGACAATGTCCAAGATCGATAGTTCATTGTGAATACCAAGACAAGCGAACAAGATGAATACTTTCAGAGAAGCACAACACAAGTTCAGACAGGCACAATTCAAGTTTGGGCCTCTGAAGTGGAATGCGATTGTGAGCCTTGCGATGGGAGCGATGCTGTACGCTGTGACCTTAGCGATACCGTAAAGCATAATGAGAACTTTAGTGCCACTGCCCCTATCATGGAAAGTGATGCTGTGCTTGTCAAACCTGAGGGATGTGAAAGCGATGCCGCTTGTCCTCTTGGACACTTTACTGGGTTTCATTTTAAATGTGGATGTTCACCTTCACGTCTACCACCCTACAGATGTCATCCAGCCCTGAGCAAATTCATGTCCATGTCACCCTACCCTCATCGAAACGAACCTGTGAAAGACGAATATTCATTCCCTGTGCGTTTGTCGGAATAGTGAGACTTTGAAAATCGTCTTCAATCGTTCAAAGGAAACTGGCCTAAGTATCTGGGAGGACCCACCCCGGAAGAATTAGCCAGAGCCGGATTTTTCTACTTGGGTGAAGGGGATAAAGTCATGTGCTTCAGTGTGTCACTTCACCACTGGGCACCACAAGATTCGGCCTACCTGGAACATGCTCGATGGTCACCGAATTGTCATTACTTACCCTTAGTGGGACCGAGACATTGAAGGAACCTACTATGTCATTGAAGAAGAAACCAGATTGGTTAGGAGTCAAATGTTGGACATCACCGAGACCAGTATTTAAATTTCATTTCTAAAATGATATTGAATCATTACCTAAAGAACTGCAAGAGAAGATTTACAAGGAAGTTTGACAGGGACTTGCCAGAGTGAATCTCAATGGGTAAGTGTAGAACTTTTGTGTCGAGAAATTCACAAGAGAAAAGTGAAAAAGTCAACCAATGTGTTAGATTTCTCTGGGTCAAGTGTTCGTTCATCCTATTATACCGCATTAGACCGTTTACATCAAAAGATTTCAATGAGATTCTTGGACGTTACCCTGAGTGGCAGTGGTCAGAAATTACTTACTATGTGGATAACGTTTGCTCTAGGAGAAGATTGTAAATTCAATTGTACGGACTGACCTATTCATAGATACTTTGCTAGAGAACATTCGTGGTTTGCCTGTGGAGTTAAGAGAACACATTTACCGAGAGCTGGTCAAAATACAAGTCAAACGTAAAGAACGATTGCATCCGTTATGTCACCAGGTGTTTAACCACTGGTACCTGAATGCTATAAGAGAACTGATTCGTCAGAAATTGTTTCAGTGGTCAGACATTGTTCAACACTTTGAGGTCACCAATGATCCACGAGCTCATAATTTTGGTTACTTCGAGATTCACCTACTGCAACGCATTGAGGAAGAAGAGTTAAAGGATTGCCAACATATTTTACGTGGAATCTGCTTAGAGAAAGAGAAAACTTCTAAACGAACTCTGAAGTGTAGGTTACAGTATGCAGCTGGAGAACGAAGATCTCTGGGTAGAAAGTACGTGTGTTGCTTCCGAAACAAAGACTATAGAAACAGGTTGCCATGCCAAGACTTTTATCACATGTGATTCAGCAGATTCTGTGGAAGGAACTCAATGACCATATTCAAACCGTGGATCATTACCATCAATTATTACAAGAACTATTTCCGTTCAATTTGGGTAGACAAGTGGTGTGTGTCTTAGTGACTTGTTTTCTGGGATTTCGTTTACCAGCCGATTCCTTGTGGACTCTTCACGAACAGTACTTACCACCCAAATGGCCTTAAATGGTCATGAAAGACTGCTTTTGCTCAAAGCCTTGCGTTTTCATCTGGATACTTCTCGACCTCTACGGGAAAAAAGATTCGTGAACTTTTAGCTACCGAAGACGTGTATGACGATGTGTGTGTAGCTTGTGACTTACACCCCCATTGGACAGATGTCCGTGCCTGGAAAGAATGGGATTTTGAGGCTTTGACCCAAGAAGTGGCCCAGTATGCACGAGAGTTGTTCAAGGAAAAAAGTTACTTTTCAACCTGTGTTATTGATCGTACCAGAAGAAGACGAACCCATCACCCAGGATAGGACTGTCGTGAACATGCCTGAAAGACCCTTTCGAGTGGACACTTGTGTGACCTTACCCCCTATAGAACTGGTCAGAACATTACCCAAAACATATCGTACAGACACTTGTTTCTATTCCACGTTGATCGTTTTCATGTGCCTTTTATCTTTGTACTTAAGCCTTTGGCTTTTATGTATTTTTGTATTTCGTTTTCATGTTTAAAATTTCAATAAACGTGTCCTGAAAAAAGTATAAAACTCTTGTCTTGTCTGTTTTCGTGTCACAAGTGACATTCCTGACACTATGGCTACTTCTGCTGTCTTTGCTCCCTCTTCCTCTGCTGTCAAAGTCATCGACGAACACTTAGATCGTGCCAGTTGGGAGGCTTTGTATCTTCGCCATCCCTTTAACATGCTTATTGCTGGACCTAGCGGTTCAGGCAAAACCGAATTTGTCAAACGTTTGATCGAACATAAACATCATTTGATCGATCATCCACCTCAACGCCTCGTGTGGCAATGCAGCCTCTTGCGAGAAAGTCAAGGCGATTTCATCGTGTTTGTGGAAGGCAATCCTAAAGAAGACGGCGGCATCGTCTCTGACTCCCGTCAAACCTATTTGGTCATTTTCGATGTCATGTTAGGAGAAGACGAAGAAGAAATTAAACTGTGGTTTACGCGCAAAGGGCATCATCGTAATGCCAGTGTCGTTTACATCACCCAAAATTTGTTTCAACAAAGTAAAGCCCATCGCACCATCAGTCTCAATGCGCATTAGGTGGTCTTGTTTAAAAGCCCTCGAGATAAATCGCAAGTGCAAGTCTTAGCCAAACAGTTAGGAACGCCTTGGCTGACTCAGGCGTACGACGATGCCACTCAAACTCCACACGCCTATTTACTCGTCGATTAGAAACCTACGACCCCCGATGATTTGCGATTTTGTACCCAGATGTTTCACCACTGGTGCCAAGACGGAGGGCCTGTCATGTTCACGTCTCCGTCCTCGACTTAACCCCACAAAAAAAATCTATAAAAACCTCGGTCACTCCTCGTCTGTCTCACACAGTCACAACATGACGTCCCTTCAGTCGCATCTTTCCGTCAAATTGATTCGTGCCTTGTATGGCATCAGTCGTGAAAAAAATCCACAAATACTGGCTCGTGTCTTAGAAGCTAGTCTCAAAGAAGTCTTAAGATGGTTCACGGTGACAACATGTCAATTACAAGAGATCATTCAGATTCCTCATCAAAGCAAACGCTTTTTTGATCGAAACAAAGTCGCTTTTATCCAACTGGCCGATCTCCGCATCGACACTCAGACCAAAAAAACAAATCATTTTGAAACCTGGAGGGAGCGGAACTCTAGGAGGGGTCATCATTTGCACTCTTTTAAGATGGGATCCTAATGCTCCCAAAGTTCTCCCCAAGAAAAAAGTCAAACGAAGCTCCAAGAAGAAAAAGAGCCCCGGTGGCAAGACCAGGTCCCCAAGGAGACCCGTGTCTTCAAGAACTTCTCCAGTGGCAGGACCCTTCTCTTTTCAGTCACCACCCCAGAAAAAGAAAAGAACCCTCCAGAAAAAGAAACAGAGAAAAAGTCCCCAGAAAAAGAAAAGTCCACAGAAGAATACTAGTCGCAAGAGAGGCACTTCGGACAGGACGCAACCTTACACTCGCAAACCACGACCTGCCACAGCGGTGACCGCGTCTCTGGTAGCCTCAGGTTCATCCACTTCTCCATTGATGACACCAAGAACTGAGAAGTACTTGGAGACGTTGATCACACAAAGAACGTCTCCGTTGATGACACCAAGAATTTATCCAGTGGCAGGACCCTCCAGTGTAGCGGAAGTAACCGCTGCTCACAAAGTACCTACTCCTAAAATCAAAGTTCAAGAAAGATCGGGCATGTTACAGAGTTTACTGGATTAGTCCAAGCAAGAACTGGCTCGATTTTGTCCGTTACGTACCCCTGCACGAGGTTTCATGCCCGTCCTCAAGTTGATACGACGTAAAGACAATCAGTGACGACGCGTGCCAGTATAAAAAATGCCTGCATCAAAGTAGTGGTATCAGTGAACTCCCAAAAGATGTCACCTCAAAGAAGTGCACACCGTCACTATCGTCAAAAAACAAAAAGAGACAAAGACAGGCTCGTCATCTGTCAAAGCGCTTAGCCAAGCATCGACGTTACCATAAGAAAAGATACAGTCGTTCCAAGAAAAAGAGGAGTCAACAAATGGGACGATTCCTTGGCGATTTTGGAAAAAACATTGTCACCTTTATGACAAAGCGATAGTCCCAAACAAAAAGATAAAAGAACGTGTGCTAAGTCAACGACGTTAGTGTATGTTTGGTAAATGTCCTGGAACCCACAAGAAAAGATGTCACCCTCCAGAAAACATCCCTCTTCTAAGCCCCAAGGAAAGAAAAGGAAAGGATTGCCTCCACGTTTAGTCCAACATGGGGACATGATATCTGTCCTGTCCAAAGCTTCTCAATCCCTGCGAAAAAAACTCATTCAAGCGGCCTTCAAAGAGGTCATCGATACCGTGTGCTAATGTTGTTTGAACGTGTTGAAAGGCACGATCCCTTTGTCCAAACACCAGAAACAATGCTTAGGCAGACATCGTCACGTTCTTCGCCAAATGGTTCAAAAGAAAATCCCCATCGGACAAAAAAAGAAGATGTTGGTCCAACGCGGAGGAATTTTACCCCTCTTGTTAGGCTCATTGCTGAAAGGTGTCTTGGGAACCGCGTTGGGAGGACTGGTGGGAGCAAGATAAAAAGGCCCTCTGGAGTCCCAAGATCTCGGAATTGACCCTGGACATCCCATGGAAGGACGAAAACTATCTTTAGTGCCTTACAAACGATGGACCGCTCCGGTGGCCTAGCGGTTAGAGCATCCGCCTCGGATGCGGGAGGTCGTGGGATCGATCCCCGGCCGAGTCATACCAAAGACTTACAAAAACTGTACTAACAGCTGCTTCGCATGGCGCTGAGCATTAAGAGGTTAGTGTTAGGACTGGTCGGCCCGGTGTCAGAATAATGTGACTGGGTGGGACATCATGCTACATGTCTGCTGCATGATGCCCCAGTGCTAGACATCACTATAAACTGCCACATTGCAGACATCGTAGCGATATGACTGAAAAATTGTTAACCCTACGTTAAAAATCCAAATCACATCACATCACATCACATTACAAACGATGGATGGAATACCATTGTTGGCAAGAACAACGGACCACACATTTACCTCCCAATCCCAATTTGAGCGAGATGTCCCAGTTACAACACGAATTGCAGTCCTTGATGGATCGCCAGGATTTATCCGAAACAGAAAAATCGCAAAAGTACGGTCAACTCTTGCAACGACTGTAACTGTTTCACCAAAAAGCTTTAGGCGAAACAGGTCTTCCCACTCTGAAAGATTTTAAGACCTTGATGAAAAGTCCATCCCCACACTTCCACCACGACCACTACTACCAACCACAGGGGTCACCAGATATGCTACCCCACGAAGACATGAGGAAGAAGAGATACGAGAAGTGTTTCAAACACCGTCAGCAGCACCCATGTCTAGTAAGATTGCAGCATCCTTGTTGACTCCATCCCCAACACCCCAACGAGAAGAATTGAAAGCTTGGGTTAAAAAGATGTTGTCTACTCCTCCTTCACAGAAGTGAAAAAGAAGGAAGGGAAAACAGAAGTGAAAAAGAAAAGAAGCCCAAAGTCATTCCATTACCACCTCCGGTACTACCTTCGACTTCTACTCCCGTAGCCCAGCGGACACGTACATCCGTTTCTAAACCACACTTTCGTCCTGCCCAAAGTAGTATCCTCAAAGAGTGGGTGCCTTATTAAGAAACAAAAAAAAAATGAAGAAGATGTTAACCAGCATTTACTACGATCCCTCCCATCCTGCAGGTTACGGAGGAGTTCAAAAATTGTCTCGTGCTGCCAAAACTCGATTGAAAAGTCTTCGTTCACCTCAAGTACAACGATGGTTACAAGAACAAGCTATTTACACTTTACACAAACACATTCGACGCACGTTTTCCAGAAGTCGCACCCAAGTGGAAGGCATCGATCATCAATGGCAAGCCGATTTAGCCAATGTCTCTCATTTGGCCAGCTATAATCGCGGCTACAAATATTTGTTTTGTGTCTACGACGTCTTTTCCAAATTTGCTTGGGTCGTGCCCTTGACTTCGAAATCGAGCAGCGAGTCAGTGCGAGCCCAGCAAAGGGTGTTGAAAGAAAGCTGTCGTCACCCTCTTCGATGGCAAACGGACAAAGGCACCGAATTTCTGAACCAAGCTTTCCAAACAGAATTAAAGAAACGTGACATTCATTTTCTTACCACCGAGAATCCCGAAACCAAGGTCAGCATCGTGGAACGTTTTCAACGCACTTTGAAAGAACGCATATGGAAATATTTTACGCATCACCACACTCTGAAGTACATCGACATCTTATCCAACTTGGTGCAAGCGTACATCCAATCTTACCATCGAAGCATTGAACGTGCCCCGCAAGAGGTGACTCCCGACAACGAAGTGATGGTGTCTGATTGCCTGTTTGGTAAGTCCCCGACGGTGGCTGTCCCCAAGAAAGGTGAAGTGTTGACAGTAGGAGATTGGGTGCGTATTGGCAAAACCAAACGCACTTTCGACAAAGGTTACTTACCGAACTGGACCACCGAATAGTTTCGTGTCACTGGACGAGTGCATGGCCGTCATCCTACCGTCTATAAATTGGAAGACATGAACGGAGAAGTGCTCAAAGGAACGTTTTACTTACCCCAGTTACAATGTGTCACCAAAAAAGAAGACGACGTGTACGACGTCTAAAGCATTCTCGAACTCAGAACCTGTAAAGTGGGCAAACGACGTGTCAAAGAAGTGAAAGTACGTTGGAAAGGATATCCACCCAGTTTTGATTCTTGGATCGACGCTTCGCAAGTCATCGACTATAAAAATAAGTGACCATCATGCCCTTTCACACAGACTCAGCTACTGCGACGACTCCTTCACCCAGCTGTTCTCTGCAAGATTAACAAAAGCAAACCTTGTGGGTGTGGTGTGGAGAACGTGTGCCTAAAACGAAAATCGTCCTTTTCTGTCAAATCTTTCTGGTGTATTGTGTCATCGGGGCAGCCATCGCCAATTTCAGTTTGCAACAAGGAGACAAACAACTGTGGACCATTTTATTAAACAGCTGCATCGGTTACCTACTTCCCAATCCCTCCCTGAAATTCACCTCGAACGGCAACAACGGGAACCTTGTGCCCAGTGCTAGTGCCAGTCACCACTCCAATAACAACATTAACCCCATTTTGAGTGGAGACACTCCTCTGACTTCCAGTCACTCCTCGGACAGCCACAGAACCCGTGAATTATGAGTCACACTAACAACCAATTTTACTTGACCTTACCCGGTGACAGTTCCATGGAGGCGTTTCCCAAGAACACTTTGTGCTGTTACACGGTCAAATTACCTCAGACCATCCAATTAGATCACGAAGCCCATTGGGAAGTGGCTTTCGTATAAATCATTCATCCGACCCAAGTCCTCAATGTCCTTCCCAATCAAAATTATTTTTCAGTGGAAGTTCATGACGAGCCATTGCAAAAGTATTTGAATACTTTAAAACATGACAATAAAACCTATGATGACAAAATTCAAAAGTGAACCTACCACTTGTTTGTTCCTCCAGGCTATTATTTTAGTGTCCAACATTTAGTGAGCGCCATTACCTCCAGATTTAATGTCGTGTTTCTTAAAGCTTTGGAAAGTGTCAGAAAAAGTGTCACCATGGAGTACCATAAAGGAGCTCGTCGCTTCCTGATGAAATTTGACGGGGTAAAATCATGTCAATTTTATTTTCTCCTGAATTGTTTGACATGTTGGGCTATGACATGAACATGAGGATGGCCATGATCAAGAAAAACGAATTACCAGTAATTTCCGACAACGATTCTTTTAGCAAGTTATTTCGTTTCCCGGTAGAACTGAACCAAGGACTGAATTTGGTCTTTGTGTACTCCGATGTGGTGGAGAACAATGTGGTGGGACACACCTCTTTACCGTTACTGCGTGTCATTCCTTTCAAAGTGGATTCTACCACGGTCACTGACGAGGAAGGTCGAAACACTTATCACGTACACCTCAAATTTTGTACATCCTCACTATTTGCCTGTCAGCAAGTCGTATTTGGACACGGTCAACATTGCTACAAAAGGAGATCTGGGAAAAAATATTCCATTCACCAAAGGGAAAGTCACGGTGAAACTCCATTTTTGAAACCGGTTCTCTAACGACTCGCAAATTATGTATCCAGTGTACCGAGGGGTTGCTCGACAGCGAGGACACGGTTTAGGAGATATGTTAAAATCGGCTTTTCGTTCGGTGGCTCCGGTGTTGAAACCGATGACACGCGGATTGTGCGCCTTGAAAGATGCGGCACTGACGCAAGGCAAAGAATTTCTCCAAAATGTCATCATCAACAAATAAAATCCCAAAGAAGCCTTCATGAGGGCAGGCAAAAATATCTTGTTGCAAACGGGCAAAGACCTTTTGCGTCGACGAGAAACACCTATAAATGCCCTGATCCCTACTGAGTCAGGCATTCAAACTTCCCTGACGAGACAGCAAGGACAAGGCAGAAAGAGACGACGAAGAAAACACCCTTTCACCAGGGTTCACACTTCTAAAGCTAGAAAGACCAAAAAAAAAATAACCGTTCGAGGCTAAGACGTTTTCTATTATTAAAATATTGAGAAACAGAAAAAAATGATGCACCGAGAGTCTTGCGCCTGTTCCACGTCGGAACTAGATCTGTTTGCCGTGCCACCCACCATGATGACGATGCAAGAATCCCAATGGGTGGAATTTCATCCCGTCACCTCTTTGACGGATTCAGCTCCCATCGAGTTTGATATCAAAACTCAGCCCGAAGATTACATTGATCTAAATAGCAGTTACCTATACTTGAAAGTCAAAGTGATCAAAACGGACAACACCAATCCAGGAGGCGATGCTAGAGTAGCTCCTTTCAACAATTTCATGCATTCCTTGTTCAGCGAAGTGGTCTTGTACTTGAATAAGAAACTAGTCAGTAGCAGCATGGATACTTACCCTTATCGTGCCTACCTGGAAAATCTCTTGACGTACGGAATAACAGCCAAGAATACTGATCTGGATGTTTTTGCGTAGTATGGAAATCTGACACAGCAGGTGATAACACGTTTAACGACACAGCCATGACAGCAGCTGACGATCCTCACAATGTGGGGTTTAACACACGCAGAAATAAAATTCTGCAAGGACGTAGTTTAGAACTGATGGATCGTTTGCATTGGACATGTGGTTACAAGAAAAGTATTTACTGAACGGGGTGGATATTCGCCTGAGACTGAATCGTAGCAGTACCGCTTTCCATTCGATAGCCCATGCTAACGGGTACAAAACCATAATCCAAGAAGCCAGGCTCTACGTGCGACGCGTGGAAGTGTTACCCAAAGTGGGAAATGACATCAGTTACACGTTGAGCAGAACGACCGCCAAGTATCCCATACGACACATGGAAGTAAAAACGTTCACCGAAGCGTTTGATTATTGGTATCGTCAAGAATTCAGCCTTCAACGGAGTCGACAACGAAAATCCTTTCCTGTTTCATTATTACAATGTAGCCAAGATCAAAGTCAGTCGCAATGGCAAGACACTGTGTACCCGACCCATTGAGCCTAAGTTTGGTGACAGGAATTACTTGAGGTCGTACTTGTCCCTGTACGAAACCACCGGACAGTTAGGAACACACACCAGTCACGGCATATCGTACGAGGATTATACAGGAGGCTACGGTTTGTGGACGTTTGATTTCACTCCAAATCACGTCAGCGACGAGGGGCAATTCCACCCTATAAAATCCGGTCAGATTCGAGTGGAACTTCAGTTTACCAATCCTCTACCTGACACAGTGAACGTCCTCTTGTATGCAGAATTTGACAATACGATAGAAATACATTATTAGAAGCTATGGAAGACTGTTATCCCTCTTTACCTACTGGAGAAACTTTGGACATGGAATGTAAGGAGACCACGGAAGAAGACAAAGATGACGAAGTTATGATGAAGTCGAGATGGCCAGAACAAGAAGCCCATTTAATCCCCTGTTTTGCTACAGTGCTGGGAGATAAAATAAAGGAATTGATCAAGAAAGATTGTTATGGATGCCAAAACGATCATCCCAGTCAAATTCAACACGATAAATGTCTGATGCTGAGTCAAGAAGAAAAATCGGACGAGTATCTGGAAAAAGCTTGGAGTCTCATCGAAATAGAATTCGTGTTTGATCAGTGGTATAAAGGCTTGCGTCAATATTATTCTCCTCCATTAACGCCTCTGGAGATCCGTCGCATCGAAACTCTCGTGAACCAGTGTCCAAAGTCGGAAAATCAGGATCGAATTGATCACTTATTATCACCTGTGAAGAAGAAAAAAACCACACAAATAAATGGATACCTGGGAACCTTATTATCTTTTGAACCACAGTTCGTACACTGCTTCTTGGAATCCTGTCGTATGTGCTAAAGATGAACTCCCTCATCACAAACCTCAAGACCATCAAGCTTATGTGATCAACACGGACGACAGTCATCTCCCATGAACCCACTGGGTGGCCGTCTACTTTCCTCAAGAAGGATGTGTGGAAAAGTTTGATTCCTATGGATTGCCTCCTTTGACTTCATGAGTAGAAATGCTCAGACCACACGATTCAATAATGTGAAATTACAAGGCATATATTCCTTGGTGTGTGGACAATATTGTATGTATTTTGGGCTATTCTTTAGAACATTTAGTGACTCATTTTGATCCTCGTACTTCTTCTAAAGGCGATGTGAAAGTAGATAAATGGTTTTGTGACCATTATGCTTATCTTTTGTCTCAAGCTAGGAAACGTAGTGTCCATCAATGGCCTAATGACTTCCAGCAGTGGAAATCACAATTTCATTCACAACGTTGTCAACCTTGTTTAAAGTAGAGTGTTATTTTAGAAAAAATGTTTGTTCTTTGAAAACAGTGTTTGATATTATATTAAATGGTTATTGTTGAAAAAATTTGTTACTTGTTAGTGTTAAGTGATTTTGAATAAAAATGTTGTGTTTTGAAACAAAATGCCTTTGTGGTTTGTTTTGACTGTTGGTATCCTGATTCATGCTCTTTGACTTCTCTCTATCCCTCCCATAACACTCATTGAACGTTCCGACTCGAAAACCGTGTAGGGATGTTTTCCTTTACGTCCGCGCTTTGACTATACAACCGGAAGATGTCTCCAGTCTAATCATCCATTGCCGACTCATCCTCCTACGAAAATGTGCTCCAGACTAGCTAAGCTGAACGATGCCTACGTCAATCTGCATAGGGTCAGACACAGACTGATACCGAAGCCTGAAGAGATAGAGAATGTGGGAATGTTGAAAGTCACTGAAGACCTGATAGAAGAGCTCTTCAGAGAAGAAATTAACAGGGATAAAGAAGAATGGACAGAGAAGTACAGACTTCAGAAACAGCAGAGAGAGAGCAACAACAACAACAGCAGCAGCAACCTGAACCTGACAGAGGCTTTGTCGACTGTCGTATCGATTACAAAGAGTTCTTCTTCTCTTTCCGAAGAAGCAGACCTTATCCTGCGAGAAAGCCTATCGTCAGAGCAGGTCACAATCTTAGATCATAAAAGAGATTGCCATAGCAAACAAAAAACAGCCCTTTTCAGGGCTACCCCAACCTCTAGAAAAATAACAAACTATGAATTTGCCAACGTGGAAATGTAGAGTAGTGTAAATATAAACACTCACTCTTTTCTGGTGTGATTGTATAAATTTATGTGTGTGATTGTAAGCGCTCAAGTACGATAGTAGATTATAATAATGTTTTTGTTGTTTAACGTGTGGGGATAGTAGATTTTGGGTTTGCTTTGACTGCTTTGCGTATGTGGATAGTATATTATTTCTTAAAGTGATTAATGAAAATTTTTAAATTAGTAATGGGTAGTAAAAAAGTGAGTGAGTGTTTCTTTTATGTCGACGCGTTTTGGGTCATGATGTAGGTAATATAAGTTTTGGGTTTTAGGGGGATGTTTTCCTTCACGTCCGCGCTTTTCGTATAAATAAGAAAGTAGTCGTCAGTCGGTCTACCCATCGTTGACTCGTTAACAACAAGACAATTAATACAAGGATTGCAAAACTTCTAGAACTCCAGATGCACCTGGAATATGCCAGGCGTATAGTGAATGAGCTGGCCGCGGAGGCCATTGTTAAAGAAGGGAGAATAAAAGCGGAAGAGGAGCAAAAAGGAAAAAAGAAGAGGAGGAAAAGAAAATAGGAGAGAGGATGGCCTACAATATTCCAGAGACAGAGGATTGGGGTGCTGAAGCCAATCATCCTCCCTCTGCGCTCCCAGTCAAAAGAGTAAACTGGGAGAAAGATTGGAGGATTAGATGTGTCTGCGGGGGCCAGGCCGGGGAGGTGTAACCAATAACCAGGTGCCCTGTAGTTCAAACAAACAGCCCTTTTCAGGGCTAGCCAAAAACCTTGAAAAGAGATAGTAATCTATTTGCCAATGTGTGTATGTGAAGTAGTGTATTTATAAACACTCACTCTTTTCCTGTTAAGATTGTATGTGTTTATGTGTGTTTGTAAGCGCTAACGTAGGTTTGTGTGGATAGTAGATTATTGGGTTTTGTAATCACTCACGTACGTTTGTGTGGATAGTAGATCTGGGTTTGATTTTAATGCTTTGCGTGTATGGATGTTAGATTTTGGGTTTGATTTTGCTGCTTAGCGTGTGTGGATAGTACAGTTTGGGTTTTGTAAGCGCTCACGTACGTTTGTGTGGATAGCAGATTTGGGTTTGATTTTAATTCTTTGCGTGTGTGGATGTAGACGTTATATTTTGGGTTTAATTTTGCTGCTTAGCGTGTGTGGATAGTATAGTTTGGGTTTTGTAAGCGCTCACGTACGTTTGTGTGGATAGTAGACTATGGGATTGTTTTTGCTGCTTGGCGTGTGTGGATAGCATTGTTTGGGTTTGATTTGGCTGCTTTGCGTGTGTGTGGATAGTAGATTATAGTTATGTTATTTGTCTAGTCATTACTGTGTGAATAGTAGATAATATGAGAAGAGAAAAGTAGGGGATGTTTTCCTTCACGTCCGCGCTTTTTATATAATAACCCACAACGTTCGTCGTTCGCACCATTCTGCGGAATAAAGACAAGGAAAATGGTGGTAGCAACAGAGTTACGGAATCATTTGATAGGCATCTATTATTGGATATTAGATGTTACGTTTGTAATAAAAAGACAGAGAATGATTTCAAGTGGGAAAAGTGTCTGGACTATGCGATTAATCTGAACGAAGAAAAAGAGTTGATAAAAGGGATGATGGAAGAGGAGGAAAAGAGGTTAAGAGGCTTTATTCATCCTCCCTATGTCAGGGTGGGATCACTGAAGGAGGCCATAGATCATCTCACAAGAGTCAGGAGCTTCCTGGAAAACATTTTGGCATGGAGTCAGTGGACATTCATAAAGTGGGGAGTAAGTCAGGTGAATAAAGCTGAAGAACAGATGACAAAAGTGATGAGAGAAGAAGTTAAGAAGATCAAATACAAATGGACAAAAGAGAGAAAAGAACGAGAAAACAACAAGAAACAGTAAGAGTTTGAGAGGCTAAATAACAAGTGGATAAAAATCCAGAAGTTCCGAGCATTGGGCAATCCTGACAGGATGCCGGAGAAGGACAAGAAGAAAGGAATGATGGATAAAGTGAGAACTTGGTGGAAGAAGTAGAGGAAATAGAAAAAAAGCAGAAGAAGAAGAACCCAAAGGCCCTTTTCAGGACCCCTTCATATGCCTCGAAAAGACCTTGCCTTTCATGCCTACCCCTTTTTAAATAGAGACCCCTCCTGTTTAAATTTCCCATGTTCAATTTTCATAGACCCATAAAGTCGGGACCATTCCCCCTTGTTGCTATAATGGCTATGATGTTTGTCCTGTTTGTCCAGTTATAGGGACAATGGGAAAAACTAATGTTCTTTTCCCATGTTAAATTCCCCTTGTCCCTATAATAGTTATTTTTATAGGGACAAAGTCTCAAGGACTATGGAAAACTAATGTTATTTGCCTAATGTTAATTTATATAGTCCCTATATTCGATATGCCATTTTTTAACAGTAATTTCCATAGTCCCTAAACCGTCCCCATACACTACTCACCTGCCTCTGTATCTGCTTCTGCACAAAAGACATTCATGCATACATGCACATATTACTTATCAGCCCATCTACCAATCTAGCTACCTATTTACCAACCTACATACCTACATACCTTCATACATACATACATACATATATGCGTGCGTGCGTGTTTGCGAACGTACGTACATCATACATACATACATACATACATACATGCATGCATGCATGCATGCATACATACATACATACATACATACATACATACATACATACATACATACATTCATTCATACATGAGTATTGACTTGTTTTATCGGACATTCCTTCCCACAGCGAATGTATGACAATCACCGCCACCGAAATCGGAATTCATATATGCCTGTCCTTGATAAAAGGCTATTTGGTGAAACACAGTGTATCAAATTTCATTTGCAGAAATGATGTTTAACAAATAGATCAATGTGTCTGCAATATCTCATTCCGTGTCTAAACTGATTTCACAACACCACAATGGATTAAGGATAGTATGGGGTGTAAGGAAGTAGTTGCAATAATGAATGATATTGAACTCAATATTTTTGTATATCATTCGGAAAATATATTATATATTACAACATGCACTAGATCGGCCACATTAACACACAAACACACACAGAGATTATCTTCTCACGGTTAATATATATGATGTTTAGTAGTTATAGATAGCTCGAAAATCACGCTTAATTATGTACAAGGCAACATGACATGACATGTATATCATATATACATTAAATGTGCTATAACTAATAAAACCAAATGTCCCAAAGCAAAAACCAATTTCCAATCGCCTAAGATAATTAAGGATAATCACACGGAAGTAATTATTGATTGGCACTTAAATCATACATACATACATACATACATACATACATGTGTGTGTGTGATTTGGATTTTTAACGTAGCTTTAACAATTTTTCAGTCATATCGCTACGATTTCTGCAATGTGGCAGTTTATGGTGATGCTTAGCACTGGAGCATTATGCCGCAGACATGTAGCATGATGTCCCACCCAGTCACTTTATCCTGACACCAGGCCAACCAGTCCTAAAACTAACTTCTTAATGCTGAGCGCTAAGCGAAACAGATGTTAATACTATTTTTGTAAGTCCTTGGTATGACTCGGCCAAACGCGGACGCTCTAACCACTAGGCCACCAGAGCGGTCTCTTACATACATACATACATACATACATGTATACATCGATACATCGATGCATACATACGTAACTACGTACAAACGTACATATGCATGCTGGGAAGCTAACATGCAGACAGAAAATTAATCAGAAAGGAGGACAATTTTAATATATTTTATTGTTTTACATATTCCATCCATCCATCTGTCTATTTTATTGTCTCTCTGGAATTTTCTCCGTGCATTTCAATCTGTCTCCATTCATATTTATGGGTACGATTATCTCGCCATAAACTAATTAACAAAGGCAGCATAACAGACAAAATTTCTAAACCTTGCAAAAAATGTATTATCAATTTTTATAAAATGAAAATTTATTAAAATATACAGTATCCTATCTGTAACTGTGACTGAATCCTAAATAGTCCTGAAACATTGGTACAAAATAATGAAATATTCCGTAAAAATTTCAGTTCCAAGAACATACTTGTCCCCCAACAATTCTGACGTGTCAAAATGGCTTGGTCTGCAACACCTTTCAATAATTTACAATAGTTCCAAAATATTATAGTTCAATGTGTATTTCTACTTCCGCTGAATAATCTAGACGAATGTCTTACCTCAAATAATAGATATGCAATAAACCTGATAATAAAACCCCCTGAGTTGTGTCCCTTAATATTGCAATAAAGCTGATTATAAAACCCCCTGAGAATCTCTTGTGTCCCTTAATATTGTACGTGGATTGGACTAGTGAATACCCAATACGTTATATTAAACCTTTGGACATGAAAGGTTAATAATGCTCCATAATAAAATCAAACTAGGCTTTTTGCCATATTTTTGTGCAATGAGTACACGTAGGAAGATATAATGATTGCTGATGTCAGACGTTTGACTCATATAAATTGTGCCAAATCAAAATATGTAATTATTCGTATGAGACTGAATCGGTTTAGTACTGGGAACCTGCTGAGAGGAAATCGTATTGTAAAAAGGAACTTTAAAAGTCAAGGAATATTGATTCTCTGTACGAGCAGTTTCATCCAAAAATTTCTACCTGGCCTTCGTGAAGATTAGTCTTGCCGTCAGAATGGATATACTATTTTAATTCTTCAACTAATATGAGTTGCCCTAGTTTGTCATGATCTTTTTAAATCTTATATAGATGTATGCCACCTGTGAAATAGTATTTATTTTACCTTAGCAAAACCGACATTGGTTTGGCTAGTTTTTGTTTTGCGATTACTAAACCACTGTTTATATGGCATCAGGTACCAACTCATAAGCCACCACGATACATTCCTTGACCACACAATACAAATCAGCTTATGTATCTACTGACAGCTTATGAATCTACTGACAGCTTATGTATCTACTGACAGCTTATGTATCTACTGACAGCTTATGAATCTACTGACAGCTTATGTATCTACTGACAGTGAGGTATATACTTTACTAGCATTGCCAATAATAAAAAAGACAAGTGCTCTCTTGGTCCTTTGAATTATCGGGTATTTTCTTTTCAAAATGAGAACAATGTTGATCTACACCATTTTCGTAATTGGAGGTACTAGCTAATATTTTTGGCGATATCAAAGACGGAACAATAATGTGGTGAATGTTGCTTGTTTACATGTAAAGTTGTCAAATTTAATTTGAAGGATCGCTTCTCTTACTTAAAGTAGTTAAATAATCTTGGAAAACTTGTCGCGTCTTGGAAAAGATAGTGGAATTTACTTCAAGGCTGACGATTCTGTATAAAAATGTGAGCGATTAACGTTCTCCTTCTTACACATAATTTACATGTGTAACCTATTGATATCGATAACTGTAACAGACGTTGCCGAAGGTGAAAGGAATAAGAAAAGTTAGAAAATATAGCTGCTTGGATTGTTCGCCATGTAGAATGGGATAAATCAGATGTTGTTTTTCACTTTGTATGGAACAGACAAATGGGACATCGGTAGGACATCTGTGTACATTTCTTTTCTGGCATGAACACAAAATTCCAGTTTCAACATGCATTGTCTTTGTTTAAATAGTAAAACAGTATCGCATAATGACTTTTAACATTGAAAAGGCAGTACCGTAATTAGTATACTTTTAAAGCTCGATGTACATCATATTGTGTAATAGAATTATTATCTAAAATTACTACTTTTTAAACATAGTCCAGAAGAAAAGCACAGGAAAAAATATTATGTGCAGTTTTAATCCTACTCTTTATCATCTGTAAGTTTAAGCAATATAACAGACGTTCCAGATGACCGCAATTATGACTTCAAACGATTTTTTCTAATTGTTATTTCACTATCTTTCATCTGAATGAGTACTCTTTCAATTAGTTGAAAATCGTTTAACATATCAAATCTACTCGAATGTGGAAGTTGGAAAAAAAAACAAGAACGGCAACACGTATTCTGCATTTTGTAGTAAAATCTAACATCCATCAATGTAATCTTCTTAGAAACAGACTAAAGGTCTTCGACGATTGACAATATACAGACCATACGTTTTCCTTCATATTTATAAGAAGAGGATGGTTTACTAGAGTGATGTGCAATCATTCATATATAGGAGAGATAAATACAATATCAATTATAACCATCATAGTGATATCCTATGAGGCCGTTAAATCAAGGTGGTCAACAAACATTTAGTAATATGCAGGGTAGCAGAAGTAGTCTTACATTGGGATCCTCCGATGCTATCAAACCTGACTAAGAAGACAAGAAACCCAATATTTATTGAAAATAAAGAAATACACTAAGTCCGGTACGGAACTGATCAACGATTTTTCTTTATACTTTTCCGACGTGAACACATGATTGAAACAACGAATAAATGAAATACAGCCTAGGTCTGAGAGAAAAATAAGTAAGTTTTATTTGAACGTCTTCCCTGCATGCACTACAACAACCTTACATATTTTGAAGAAGGAAACGACATGAAATATATTCAACTAACCAATATCACACTTATCGGGAAGTTATATATATATATATATATAGAGAGAGAGAGAGAGAGAGAGAGAGAGAGAGAGAGAGGAGAGAGAGAGAGAGAGAGAGAGAGATTTGTTTCCTTTTTTAAATTTAACATTAGTTTCATCCGGGCACTTTATGATCAGTAAACTATTAGGCTATTTGTATCGTAGAAAACATGTCTTTTTTCGCCGGATGATTGCTATGTAGAAAACGTCTTTTTTCGACGGATAATTGCTACGTAACTATTGTAAATGAAAACTGTTTTCGATTCTGCGGTGGAGAAAATTCTTCACCATTCACTGCATTTGCACAAAATCACCACTGACGACTTTATACATCTTCACTGTCTCCTACTCGAATTACTGCTTACAAACAAGTTGAAATGAACGTTCTCAAAGCTTTATTTCTTACAACCCATTCGAAATCTTGAACAATAAATGAGAACGAGCAAATTATCTGAATGTAACACTTTTCGACATCACCACTGGATCAATGGTCATTAGATGCTGAATAGAGAGAAAAACGACAAAAAAATCATTTCTATTTTCTTCTACGCTGCATTAGAAATCAACAATCAAAAATTTCCCATCCCACCCCGAACATAACGACATAATAACACTACTAATATCCAGCTATAGGAAAAATATATAAATTATTTCTCTGCAAACTGCAAAATACATAGTTTATTCACACCACATCTAATTTAATATCACTTTAGTTTCTTTTTCTATATAATGACTCCAAAAATATTATTAAAGTGTCAGAAAAGGGCTCAGAAAGGGATTGATGTGTCAGTCATACATAACATCAAACGAGTAAAGGAAGATAATGTAGGAATTGTGAGAATGTTTAACTCAACACTCTACCTCAATCTTACGCAAGGAATAAATCGAAAGGTAGCCATGCAAAAGGGTATATACAAATGATGTAAATTCACAAGACAGATACTGTTGGCATTCAGCCTAAAGGACAATGGCTATATTGATGAAATCTATGGCTATAAGGATCAGTGGCAGATGAATTGTAAGAGATAATCCAGGGATATATTAACACTTACCATTGATCCATTGATAAGACTAGAATTGATGCAATTAAAAAAGAAAAACAGGTATAAAATCTGTATTAGATTATATTTTATAAAGCATCTTTTACCTGTGAAAATAGAAACTATAAACTGCGTCAGATGATTTGGATTTCAAATTATCAATCAGTCTCTGCAAACGTGTACTTGCCAACGTTAACAGAGAAAATGTTCCAAATCAGACAGGTAATGTTAGATGAACAAGTGGTGTACATCTGGGGCGTATTAGGATTTATTATTGAGGGAACATAATACGTAATTGAGTTGTGGACATGTATGCAATTATGAAAAGAATAAACGGTACATTCTGCTGACAATGAGTTGGATACCATTTGAAAACATAATTTATAGTAGAATTTTAAAAAAATATTAAAAGACGATTTTATGAAATTTTATATAATTATATTACTCCGTTAAAACAGTTTGTAACAAATGGCTAGGACTACAATAATATTTCGATGACACATACACTTTTCACATATCGGCAATAGCATAATAACTGGATAATTCTGCTAACACCTTGACAAATTTGGAAAAGAACGTTATTAATACTGTTCTAGAAAGGGACTAACATCTTGTAAGTTTATTTCTTCAACAAATCTGAACAGACCCAAAACAATGGAACCATGAATGACTTCAATCATAGCGTTTTGTGTTTGGCACAATGTATTAGTACAGCATCAGGATCGTGTCTTAAAAGATGCAAGCTGAAAATAATCGATAATAATGCATGTTGCAAATACAGATAAATATTCCCAACCGGTACACCGAATGTTTCGTAGTGTCATGATAGATGATATATTGGACATCTTAAAGCAGAACTAATAGATTAGTGGACAATAACATGTAAGTGATTGGCAGTCCGGTTGTATTCTTTATTTATTTCCTTATAATATAGCTATAGGTTTGGCGCTTGTGTTGTTCTTATTATAATTTCGTGCTCTTCACTTTATGAATTCATAATTCAATATACCTTGCTCTAGTATTGTTCTCTCACAAAGTTTAGGAAAATGACTTTGATTGTATCATTAAAACAATTGCGGCGATTCAATTTGAAAGGATCGTACTAAAATGGTTAATTTATTTTCACCGCAACATATACGGAAATGATACGGTTACAATGAAAGCATTCGGTAATAAAAGAGATTTACTTTTACAAAGTTTGTGATGGCTTAATATTACCGGATGTGTTCGTAATATATACCTGTATCAGGTCATATTGGTCAACAGGCAATGCCGTTTGCTCTTCGATGTGAGGAACTATGAAGATACGTTTGATCAACAATAACGCAAACACTCTATGCTTAGGTTTACTCTTCTAATCATATGGCTGGTATTCGTAAGTCAAGAGTATGGTTCCATTGTAAAAGTAATAGTGTTTAGTGGATCTTGTTTTTTCTTTAGCGCGGTTCCTATTTTGATGTTGTTCTTTCTCTTACCAATAACTATCGTTAAGTTCAATGCATTCCCTGTACACAATGTATCCGTTAATGCAAAACTTATTACAAACCTTTTCTCTTCTCAATTTCATACGGCAGTTCTGAATGGCCAAGTATAACGTATATAAATATTCTTGACCTACCAAAGTTAAAACAATTTAAGCTAATCTGCATTGTAATTTTCAACATTGAAATAACCCACAACAAATGATAAGTAAACTGCAAGACCTTCTGACAAACAATATGTCTCTGCTTAATACTCATAGCGACGTAATTTGGAACCTCTTGACTTCCTTGATTTGCTAGATTCAAATGGCGCTAAGCAGCAAGATGCTAGGTTCATTTGCACTTCAAAGTCACACACAACACATGCACAAATACACATTCATACACACACAGATTATCTACTTATGGTTAATATATATGCTGTTTAGTATTTATAGATTTGTCATGAATTCAAGCTCGAAATTCGTGTTTAATGACTAACAATGCAAGCCTCTGACTGACGAGTATATCATATATGCATTAAACATACTTTATCTAATAAAACCGAATGTTTCAAAGCAAAAACTAATTTCCTACCGCCTAAAGTAATTCAGGCTAGTCACACGGAAGTAGTTATCAATTGGCAGTTAAATCATACATACATCCATTGATACATACATCCATACATACATACATACATACATACATAGATACATACATACATACATAGACATACATACATACATGTATGTGTGTATGTATGTATGTATGTATATATGTGTATGTGTTTACATATGTTTATATTTGTGTATATGCGTGTATATATATATATATATATATATATATATATATATATGTGTGTGTGTGTGTGTGTGTGTATGTATGTGTGTATGAATATGTGTTTATATATATGTGTATGTATGTGTGTAGATGTGTGTATGTACTCATATATGTATGTGCATATATATATGTATATGTGTATGTATGTATATGTATATATATATATATATATATATATATATATATATATATATATATATATATATGTGTGTGTGTATATATGTATATGTGTGTATATATATATATATATATATATATATATATATATATATATATATGTGTGTGTGTGTGTGTATATATGTGTGTATATATATATATATATATATATATATATATATATATATATATATATATATATATATATATGTATAGTGTACTCTAAGTCCATTAATGTCAAGCTATCTTCCTAACTTTTCTGTATTAACGAAAAATTAACTGAATGTAATCTCTTCTGAAGAGGAAATAAAGAAAGTCAGTCAGTCATACATGCATACATACATGCATAAAGACATACATATTAGCATTTTGGTAGTTGTACAGGGGAGATAAATAAGTTGTATTAGCGGTTTCTGAAGGAGATAACGATTTTCTGAATGTTATGTTACTTTGCTTATTTTGTTTTTGTAAGAAGACTATTCCTCTCAGGTGATAACAAGGGCGATCGATTTTCTTCCTCCAAAACACTTATCTTTCCTCCAGGGGCCGATCTCCACAGTGGTATTCTACAAGGGTACAGGAAAACATTATTTTAGTCAAGCACTTATTGTTTAATCCTAACTACATGACAACGTTTCAGCATTGTTTTAACAATATAATCAGTTGTTGTTTTTGTTGTAGGGTTTAACGCCATTTTTCAGCACACGATAGGCTATACATGGCGGCCAGTATTAATGGTGGAGGAAGAACCGGGAAAAGCCACGGAAAGAACCACCGACCCACGAGAAGCTACTGGCGAGCTTTCTCACATACCCACATTAGCCGAATCTGAGACTCGAACCCACGCAGACAGAGGTGAGATGGCTGTGATCCGTAACGGAGAGCGCTTTAGACCACTCGGCCACTCGGGGAATATAATCAGTAAAATTTGGTATACATTAATAAATTATTTATTCGGTGTCTCCTTTGTTTACATATCTGCATTAAAAAGTTAATTCTTTCTACTGTAGTATTCCCACATCGAGCTATTGCATAGTATTTTGTAAAGTGGCTGCTTTACATCTTGGGCATTTGGGTATTTCCTTTGCCATATGGAGTTTGAAAGCCACTTCACCCGTAAGCCACACATCGTGTAAAAATTTGAATATTATACTTTGAACTTGTAAGAACTTTAATTCCCGCCCATGCCTTCCATTATTTTCCTATTTAATCCTCTAGTGTTTTGTTTTACTTTACATGTGACAGTTTTCGTTGCTCCCTCACCGATATATTTATATATGTTCATAATATTTATTTCATCATTTCCTCTCGATCTCTCTTTCTCTCTTTTCCCCATTGTTACTTGACTCCCAATAACAGCAGGATCTGGTTTCATATAAGAATATAAAGAATTACAGAACATGTCCTGCTGAGTAATATAAAAAAAAATCATTACAAATATACATTCATAATTTTTTTCGCTAATAACCTGTAATTGTAGTGGACTTTATCAAACCTTTCTTTCTAATCAATATATTTTTCATCTCACATAATTGTCATTTACGGATAACTTTTAAATTGAATTTTTCAATGTTGTCAAACTTCTAGCGCTCATTCAGTTTTAACGATGTGCAAGTGCTTCGCCCTGTGCCGAGTCTGATTCCATTATTCTATTCAAATATAATCTGTCATTGTCTTTGTCACGCTATTTAGTATCGAATTTCCTATACTAATATCAGTTTAACCGATTCTGCAGCATGTATATATTCTGTTATTTCCCTCTTTGGCAATAATGAATCCCTCCAATTTCAATATTTCCATAGCAATAACCCAATGCAATGTTCCCTTCTAATACCCGCTGCTCAAATGGTGTATTGTGTATATTCTTTTCATTTTAGTTTTCTCCGCAGTTTCTGCCTTATCACGTTAACTGTTGATGATGGTCCATGCTTACATTTTTATGCAGTATGTGGCAACATGGCGAGTCACATATATCCAGTTTGTTAGTCAATAAGTTTAACATATGGACCAATGGGAAGAGTATTATGGATAGAGACTACAGAAAAGCAAAGACATAAGAGATCTGAAAATAATTTCTTCGACGAGGAAATGAATTAATGGAAAAGCTTACAGAAACAGATGTCCAGGAAGGTATCGTTGTGTGTGTGTGTGTGTGTGTGTGATTTGGATTTTAATCTAGCTTTAACAATTTTTCAGTCATATCGCTACAATGTATGCAGTGTGGCAATTTTTAGTGATATCTAGCACTGGAACATCATGCCGCAGACATGTAGCATGATGTCTCACCCAGTCATATTATCCTGACACCAGGCCGACCAGTCCTAATAGTAAATCTTAATGCTTAGCGCCAAGCGAGGCAGCTGTTAATGCCATTTTTGTAAGTCTTTAGTATGACTTTGTCGGAGATCGACCCCACGACCTCCCACATCCGAGGCGGACGCTCAAAACACAAGGCCACCAGAACGGTCGTTATCGCTGTGAGCAACGGCAATATATAAATTATTTGAATTGTTAGAAATACAGTTCCAAAGCTGTAGTCACTGCATCAGATATTATATTAGTCCAATGCATTTTATGAATTTTCGAACCCTATCAATTCATACAATTTTCCTTTATTAGATAAATAACAATAAATCTGTCCCGTTTGGCTATTACGCATATCTATGGTAGGGTCTCCACTTTCTCAAAGTAGCTTAACTGTTGACTACACTTAATACATGTGAATTGGCAATTACAAACAATTGCAAATAGTTTCTATAAACAGATGCAATAACGATATAAAAATGAAGACGATGGAAGGTTATAAACGTTTTAGAGTTTGGTGTGGCAAATGGAATTAGAAGGATACAACGAATTTGAAAATATTTTCATAACTTTCATTAAAAGCAAATGTCATCAACAGTTTTAGTTTCATTGTAAACTCTAATATAGAGAAGCTAGCACTAAGTGAGGTACTGATAAAGCTAGTATCACAATTTGCACTGTAATGGGTGTAAGTAATATTAGGTTGTGGGAAATAATGAGAATGTTCCAAAAGGATATCAATAAAACCAAACCTAAATTGAATGGCACTGCCAAACTTCTAATTGTATGTGCAGTTCATAATCATATTTGCATCTCTATTATAGAAAGGATCAACACCAATCATTCGGACATTTAGAATAAGAAACTCTGTAATAGAATCATTGATCCAAACGCGACAAACAAGAAAGATTGCGAAAAGGTAAAACTGTATAAGAATCGCCGAGTAGACCTGCAAACCTCTATATATATTCTTCCTCTCTTATGTTGGTATCTATCAATATGCAATATGACGTAATATATTTTACCGAACATCCAACTTTTGTTGGCACTTAATTCCTGTCCAAAGTTTGTCTTGCATTTAATATAACTTGTTAATGAAATTTTTAGATTGTGTTACGTCTTACCAGTTCCAAATCAGTATTAGTTCTGCACCTGTATTTTTGTCTTGATTATTGAAACGTTTGAGACAAATTCAGTTTAACTTACACTGAACTAAAATTACTTATTTTCATTGCGTATTATATTGTATGCAGAATCCAACTAAATAATTATAGTTATAGTCTTTTTCGGTTTCTATGTAAATTTTTTATGGATTCTTATGTTTTATAGCACTGTTTACTTCGTTATAATACCAGTCTGATTTCATGGCATCTGCACACCTACTTACGCATTTTGTTTCTGTATCTTTTCTAACAATTCATCTTTTACCGTTACATTTGAATAAAAACCTAACAATTTAATTATTTCGAAATAACATTGTACTATAAACATCATTTTCTTTTCTAAAATACTTATTTTATCATGTTGTCAATGTGTATGTCATTTCTTTTATTTCTTATGCATAATTGACATTATCCTCACCAGTTGAAAACATATTCCTCCATTTAGCCCATGCCCAATCATAAATATTTTTAAATAATCAAAGGAAACAAAAGGGGGAAATATGACTAGAAAAGACAGTTATACTACATTAATCAATCCATATCACAAATTAGTACATTGTCTTTTAATTAATTTTTTTCCAAGGATGCACTAGAATTTAAAAGGACAAGAACTTGATATTGTCAATCACATTTATTGGAACTGGATTTATTTTGTCAACTTATCAGTGAGCAACCGTGGACTTTTCCGAACGTAATTTTACTGAATGCAACTAACTTGTACCGAATCGTAGAACCAACAACAATTTTGTAGTGCGCGTATGGATACTGAGGTCATATCAGCCAGTTAAAATGCTTATAAATCAAATTAATCTAGCGATTTGATTTTGCCATAAACCTTGGATGGGTATTTATCACCTTATGTCCAAATAAATATGTGAACGGATCCTAAAAATGAGTTTGAGAAAGACTTAGCCAAGATCATAAAACAACTCTGTATTTGGCATCACAAAGGAGAATTTTCTAAAGCGAATTCGAATTCGACAATGTGCAGGACCTTGAAAAGTTCTAGATTCAAAGTCCACTGACCCAGTATTTGAAACAAGGGAAATCTTTGATGGCACTTTGCTTTACTTAATATAAAATTTAAAGAGAAACCGAAAACAACAAGCAATATGCGCATTAGCGCGTCAGTCCTTGACCTGTCGCATGTGAATTTTTAATTTTGCAAAATGAAATCTTTTTAACGCTCAAAACCGAATGTGACAACAACGAGAATTCGAAAACTCATCCAGAAATTTATAATACCGACAAAAATATCGTCGGAAATTCTCTAGTAAACCTATCAAGGAATAATAAGGACTGTTCCCGAAAATGAACTCTATTGTCGAGGAACCAAAGAACATAAAAAGCACATATAAAAAAGGAGAAAGGAGTCCAATATGTGTTTATGCGAAGGATCTTTGGGCATGCGATCTATGTGGAAAATTTTTGCATGTAAATTGACACACGGCAAATACAACTCGGTCGCTGAATCTTGAGCATGGGGGCATATGGATGAAGCAAGGTGAGTTTGAAACGAAACGATGGGTATCACCACTACGCTTAATGGAACCACGCGATTGTCATTCAAATTATCATATAATAATGCTGGCAATTCTATACTCCCAGGAAAGACTTACAAATCCTCTAATACTAATGTTCTGCTAGGAGGCGTTTAAATCCGAGGACGAGTCTCCTATGGTATGACAGGAAACGCCAAATTTTAACATACCCGTTATCCTAGAAATCATTCCACTCTGAAATTGTAAAGACATTGTTGGAGCGTGTCGGTCAATAGTGCCAAGTTGCACAGGTTCCAACCCCAATCTTACATACAGATAACGAAATCGTTGCTTCCGAGCTTCCGAGCGGTTCTAAAGGTGCTAAGGAACAAAGGTATTACATTAACATCATATGAGACATCCTATCCACGGTCTGTTAGACCACTACCGAAGCCTCTCAAGAATATTTTCTGATGTAACGATTGCAAATCTAGCAGTGAGAAGCGGTTTCGGAAACACAAAATGTATTTATGAAAACCATAATATGAAAGTAAGGGCTCAGTTGAAAGATATATTAGTTCACCATGGACGCACTGCAAAATCGAAACAAATAAAATTATCAGTACTATTCGTGAGAGACTGGAAATCATAAAACAGAAGGGCCGGTAGAAATAGAGGTTCAAGACGCTTCTCGGTAATGTCTTCTGTGTGGTGCATTCTTGGAAGTCCAAAGAAACGTATATTCGAGACAGCAAAGTTACATACGGAGCCAACGATAACGTCGAATTTGTTAATAACGCTGTGGGGACATTGTTTCGCAGTGGATGTTATTTCATCAAAGGAAAGAAAATCAAATCAATCATTGAAAATTGTGACGTTGTTACAACAATTTTTGAACACGCCTATTACAACGATATCTGTCGGCTGGCCCGTCTATAATGCACATCAAAGGCACAATCGATTAAATCAAATAGCAACTTAAACACAGAAGATGATGCGGTTACCGTATAATGTCCTAATTGTTATTGCACATTTGCAGAGCTTAACAGGGTTTTTCCTGCACGATTCTATTCTTTGAGATATTTCGCATTTGTAGACACCTTCCAAAGGTTAGTTCTGGGGGCAGAGAACAAAGGAACGTTAAGCAGAAAGGGAAATGCCAATGATAGAATTAGGAGGTGCCACTACTTAAATCCAATCACGGATGTCGCTAGTAATTCCATTCTTTTCATTTTTCGGAGTGATCCAAAAGTACCGATGCGATACGTTTGACAAATTCCGTTAGTGAATGATCAAACAAAATCCAGATTTACACGTTGCTGACAAATTTATTCCAGAGAGAAAAACATGGGAGGTCAGCTTTTTAAGTGGATCTGTGATGGAAAAAGCGTGCATTAGAATCAAATAAGACTCAGGTGACTTTTGGTGATCGGCTGTGGTGATAACGTTGGAAAGCGAATTTGAGCTGAAGTTTGGCTACCTTGTTACGGATTTCGATATTAACTGGTAAACTTACGACACCTGCATCTAACAATATTGTAGGTCAGTGCTTGCCGACAGGAAAAAATACTCGTAAATCCTAAGCCCAGTCCTGCAAATTTGAAGTTCTAATGTCGCAGTTACGTACAAAAGTCGGATAAGCCAAATCGACCAAATAATTCTGAATCTATACCGATACTGGTCCTAAACAATTTCTGATTCCCTTAAAACCAAATAATGCAGACGTTTTATCACATTATGAGCCTGGAAATTTCTCCCTCCAACTGAGAAACCTGCCATTTTTCACATATGTATGAATTAATCTGATGATAAGCGGCGACATCCGTGTGTCTATTTCTTTCGAAAGATGGAACGAAAGATATGATAACGTCACTGTTGTAAACATATAACCAACACCAAGACATTTTCACATATGCTGTACCATTACCACTAGTTGCCGGAAATAAACCTAAGGCTAATGGACTCAACATCTTTGATTTTATGTTTAAAATCAGACATTTCATTAGATATAGGCAATGGATTATGACGGCTGTTGTAAGGGTGCAACATTTTTGGATTGGGTTGTGAATCGGGCGACCAGTAATGCGAACACTGATATTAATTATTTTCCACGTGTCAGTAAATATCTGCTTCAAGAAGACTAACCAGTCCCTCAGAATGTTCTAATATAATTTACGAAAGGGCCAGAAATAAATATAATATTTGAACCGCCCTAACGTACCAATAAGAACTCTACCAGATCTTGGAATCATTGCATTAGCACCTAAAAACGCCTAGCTGATGTTTGAACCACCATGCATAAAAACGCTCAGAGATGGTTTCTACAACGAGAAAGTCGACTTCACCGCTAAAGAAAATGCAAGTTCATTATCTTGAATCAACATTGTTTCAGCCAAAATGAGTAAAATTTCGGCTGTTATTTAAGGATATACTTATTCAGAAAACAGTCTCTAGTCAATTGCTGTAATCACCACCACTATTGCGCTAGGTACCGAAAACGTACAATCACCAGAAACTTAAATATTCCTCAGAGATTTTATATAATGGTATGACACCTGCATTAGTAAACGTATCAGGTTTGAAGTAAGTACGGGTATTGTACCTAATCATAGACGGCATGTGGAGAAGTTATACTACATGTGATCATGATATTAATAGAAGAAAGAAAACATGTTCAATGTTACCGACTCGATAATACAATCAAAGAAGAGCAACTAATGAGAATAAAAAAGTTGAAAAGTCGTGAAATACAAACGGTTTGTGTGATCCACTAAAGAAAGTGCAAGTTCATTATCTGTGCGGAATCGGAGCAGCATCCTTTGGATACTATGTTGTGAATAATTACTGTGCAAACCACTTTCGACACGCGTATGATTTTACAATCGACTGATTAACACTAGAACTTGTAAAATAGCGGTTGTTTTGCTTACTGATTAATGTCACAACTGTTTACACCATAATATAATTTTCTTTCTCGGGCGCCTTTGGGTAACTTTCACAGATTACAATATGCGGGTTGTCTTTCATACATTGTTCTGTGACGACAAAGTTATATGGGGCATAACTTTATATAGTTAGATCAGTAACAATAATCACCCCCACCCCAACCCAAGAAAAACCACTGTTATAACTTATTTGCTATTTCTGTTCATGTGATGCTAGAGACAATGTTCCATGCAAAGAATATAGTGGAAATCTGCATTGCGCCATTACCAGGAGAGTAAGGATCTTGCAAACATTTACATATTTTTTTAGTTTACTTATTGGAACACACTTTTAACGACTGTTAACGGCGCACCAAAATAAATTTAGTTTTTAATATGTAGGATAATATCAGATTGTTTATTAAAAAAAAAAACAAATTTCTCATTTTTACCATTTCTACATATGATTTTAACCTACATGAAAAGTGCAGTCATTTCCATTGAGTAAAGTGAGTACTTGTTACAGAAAACAATTAAGATGATTTCTATTATTTATCAATGCAAACAAGTAGAACATGCATCAACTATTCAAACTGGTTTACTTGTGTTTGCATGATGTCTGCACACGCAACTCAAACCGTGAGGTCATGATGTGGTCACAATACATTTGAATGAAGCTATAAAAGTCAGATGATGATTTCTAATCATGACTGCTGCTCCTCAGTAAAAGTTCTTTGTGTAATTTCTTTTTCTGGAGGTCATTGGAGGTCATTAAAGACAAGCTCATATTACAGATATTGCTGACAGTCTATTAAATGCAAACAGTTTATAATCCATTCATCTATCCGTACATACATACACACATGCATATCTTAACGTTTATTTTTTTTGTTTCACGTTTCTCCGTACATTAATAAATTTATCCATTCATGGATCCATCGATCCATCCATGAATACATATTCACATCCATACATGTATATATTTCTGTATATGCACATGAGATTAACATATTTAAAACAAAAGCCATGAAAGTAAAATAATGCTTTTTATTTTCCATATTTCTTTCATAAACTTGTATCGATATGTTTCCCACAATTCCTGCAGTTATTGAGTATCTCTAGAGAGAAAGTCTTTTAGCCGATAGTTAACAACTTTTCTGATATCTAAACAACTCTCTGATGTGTGTGTATATATAAATCTTTATTAGCGCATTAGATTCACACACAGAAATATGAATATTCATCATTCCTTTTACAACGAAAACAAAGTAAAATTATGTTTCTATTCTTCACATTTCTCTCAAACATGTATTGATATGTTTCCCACAATTCCTTCAGTTATATCAGTATTTGACAAATAAAACCTTGTTCCATGCTGCATTCATAGTCGTTCATCGAATAGTTAAAATATCTCCTCATTTCTAAACAACTCTGTGTTCCGCCACTAGCGTTAGGTTGACCACTTTTCCAAAAGGAGAACGAGTTTGAAATCGGAGCTCCTCTCACTGTTACAAAGTTGGACCCAGGAGTTATTGTACTACCCCCTAACCAGAAATTTCTGGGGCAACTTCCTGAAAAGGAGCAAAATTCATTGTACGCTGTGTCTTTTTAATATCTTTATATATTATACATAATTACTAAACTTTTATTCAGTTAAGTTACGAGAATGAAACGTTTCAACGAAATGGACACTTCTTTTATCGGCACTTGTGTCCAAACTTATAATTTGTTTTTCCGGAGTTCTTTTTGGCATCTCTTTGCGAAATCACTGACGGGAGAAAAGTATAAGCCAACACAAAGTACAAATTGTCAAAATATCGTTTAAATATCTAGCTGCATGAGGTTACTCATAAACAATGTTTTTCTTTAAATATATTCGCTTTACCTTAATTGAGGTCCTTCTCATTAATTTAATTTTGAATACGTAATAAATACACTCAACGTACCATATGGTCAAGGTAAACGGATTAACCAAAGGATACAAGAAAACGTATTGTACGACTAGAATTACTGTACATATGAAGTAGATGTGATTTAGTCCCAAAATATTTCAGATGAGCACTTTTTATAACTTGGCTGAGCTTAATAATAGCTGACCAACCGTACGTCTCTTTCTTCTCTTTTTTGTATAATCTGCTAATTCTAGCTGGTTTGTATGTAATTTGGCTTTCCTTATCGTGGTCTGTTCTTCTATTTTAGTGGTAGAAGTTTGAGATACATTTTCCTTACTTTATTGAGGTTTAGTATTCGCGTACCTGCTGATTCTGTTACTAATAAATGATACAACCTCAGTAGGTCATACGGTAGAGAAGAGAATTTGCCACTTACAAGTAACAATTGCAGGTTGTACTATTACACCACGGTACTGAGTTACTAATTTTCTAGGAGGAGGAAACTCCATTGCCCTAGTGATGGTATGCTAGTCCTTGTCCGTCTTCTTTTGTGATTTGATTTCTTTATAACAACGCGAGTAAAGCAAACGTAAATTTCGTGACTCAATCTAATACAATCCGTAGTACCTTGTTAACGACGAAAATGCTATAACATACTCCTACAGTTATAAATGAGCAGCAAAATATACTAATTTCTACATTAAATGAATCTCAATAAACTTGACAGATTTTGATTCACATCCAATTAATTCGTTCGTTATTTGCTCATAATCATTCAGAAAGAGACACAACAGTGATTAGCGACATCTTCCCGATTTGTCTAGATAGTCAATTGCATACAAGAAGAACTTTAATACTACTGATCTGCGGATCGCTTCTTATTATGTTATTTCATTACGTATTTGCTTGTAGATTATACAAACAATGATCAATTTACCCTCATTTTGTCGAGCTTGTTCCTTGAAAAACTGGTAATAGCACTCGGTGGGCTCCAAAAGGTCACCTCCTTCTGCTCGGCAGACTGTCCGTGCAGCAGACCAGGATGTACAGTTTGAGGACTCGTATCGATAACAGAATCGCCCACACGCGGTTGAGTACAAGTAATAAGTTGGTGGACATCCTGGAGAAAAATGTTAAATAGGTAGATGGTAAAAATACAAACCTGTCTCAACCAATCATGCAAAACAAGAATTAAGCTTTTGAATCTTCTTGTAACCTCTGTAGTTTAATCTCTTTTATCAATGTATATGTTGTACAATTTCATAATCTTTTGCATTTTTAAAGTATTACATATATTACTATAAGGTGGCCTCTAATGGCATTACTGGCTTCTCCCATATATATATATATATATATATATATATATATATATATATATATATATATATATGAATGATACAAACACTTTAGCCAAGAACTTGTTCATTTCACTCATACGCCTATCTTTTTTAATTAATTTGTAGAAGGTAATCAAGAGTTGGTAGATTAATCGATTCTGTGTTCGAGCTGAAAATGTTATCTCTTTTATTTTTGGGTCACATATAGAGTACGTTTCGTTTTGCTTTAAACGCATAAAGATCATGTGAATATGTTTCATTTATTTATTTAATTATTGTGCCTGTCAACGTTCCCTGTAAAATCAAATTATCAATATTAAAAGACAATGGAATAATTTATTTAAGGACAATGGAATAATTTATTTAAATCCTTCTTTCAGTAGTCATTTGCGATGGTAATCCTATTTTACATCTGAATGTAACCAATTGCAAAACACAAGGTAATACTTCGTTAGGGGTAATCATATTGTTTGTCTCATTGAACATTTATTAGCTGCAATGGTATCTCAGTGAACGTCACTTTGTATGCCACATTTCTGGAAATGGTAATCCATTTGTTTCAAAAATTTGGAACTTGTACTTGAAATTGCTGCCTTCAGTTTCCTCTGGCATCCAATCTTTTTGTTTTGATTTTACGCATTGATGTGTTCTCACTATGATTAAATTAAACAAGTTATTAAATAACAACTACAGGTAATTAACCAATTTGTTATTTACTTAATTGTTCTTTTATGAAATTGTGAACTTGTTTGACTTGCTTTCTCGCACCCCAACAATCTTTGTCGTCTTATCTAAAATGCTTAAGCTCTGGAATGTTTTAATCAAATGCACGTTTTCCGCTTTATTTTAAAAGTAATTTTATATAATTCCAATTTTAATGAATTAACCGCGTTTTCAATGTTTTGAGCGGATATAAATGGTCAGATTATATTGATCTATAATTGTGTACACAAAGATCAATTCTGCAAACTACGTTTGGTTTCCTGATCTGTTCAGTGTGAACCATGAATCAATATTAAGGAATGTTAAAGTATAAGGATAAACAAATATGTAATAGCTTTTCTGACGAATAGTCATTTATTGCGTAGAATATATTTGTCTTTCTAAATCTATTTGCCATTTAGTTATCAATTTGTTCATATACCTGAGTATATTGATTACTATTTTTTTACCTTAAGAACATTTATGTTTAAAAAACATACGTCATTAATTACATTACAAAAATCTGTTAGTCAAATTTACTTAATTTATTTTAATATACCCTCTATTACAGATATTGAAGATAAGACCGGACCGTCAAAATATTATTTCCATACCAGAATTCAGTACTTCGTGTCTTTCTAGTAGACTTTATTCGCGTGCTATGCTCAGAAGTTGTTCTGTAAATTGCAGCTCTATAGTGTGCAAAACTGAACAATTATTCTGGAAGATATAACACTTTGTACAAAATCTAGAATGATCTGGAACGTCTGTGACTACTCGTGGTAAATTGAAGTGCCAAGTTTTGTTTATTTCATTAGATATACAACCTAGAATCTTCCAACAATGCTGGCATGCAAGGAATGATCTTAAGTCTAAATTGATTTATTGTTGGCATTCATGAATTATTTTGAATTATTACTGTATGCATTACTGTCTATATGTTTAAATATGTAAAACACTGCTGGAACACAAGGAAACGATTACACAATAGGAACGAGAATTAGTAACGTAGTTTCTTTACATAGCAGACTAAATAATCTCTTAAAAAGTGCCATAAAGGATATTTACACCAAATCCACAAACCTAAGGAGAGTGAAAAAGTATGTATATGAACGTAACAATTAACACTACGAAATTAATGAATGCACGAAACATATGTGAACGTCACAACGTAGAGTTTAAGAGATGAGTTCAAGAATAATTCGTTGCAAAGGGAAATATCATAATATTAAACTTGTTATTTAAACAGATCACAAAAAGACCCAACATTGAAACATAAACACATACAAATATAGAGTAAGAAAAATAAAAATGAGAAGTAAGAACATTTGTAATGGGTTTTGCGTGTTGTTGCTTTTTCGCCCCAGTATTAGAGTAATCCATGAGGAAAATTTTCTTAACCTGTAATAGTACCATTATTTCTCAAAATATAATGCCATTTTATATTTTCACTCATCCTTATATGGGATCCGCGAATAGATCTTTCCACTATATCTAGTGCATATTTGTGTTTGCAACACACGTCTATTTCATGGAGGCACTGACTCATTTTGTGTGATTCCAAAGTTATTGATATAGTTTCTTAACTGATGTACGTAAGCAAAACTTATGTTTAGTGTAGGATTTTAAAAAAAATATTAAATTTCCTAATACGACTTCTACCATAAAAATAAAGAAACTTATGTGCAGTTGATATATACTGAACACGTGTGCATTGTCTGCGCATGTAAGGTCGTTAAAGAGATATGGAAGAAGAGACGATAGGAGGGTCACCTGGGGCTGGCGTTGTTGGTGTAACGTTTCTAAGCCGAATAAGTTCTGGCAAGATTCCTAAAACAAGGATGGCGAAGCCTGAAACAAAAGCGAACTTTGCAAACACTTAAAAAATATGCTCGTAATAACACAAGTCATGAAAACCAAAGAAAAATAGACGCAAATAACCTAGACAACAATAAATAATTATGCAAGCGAACTATGATTAACTTCATCTTGTTTCTCATCCATAACCAATTAATTATAAAAAATGGATTATGAAGAACGTATGCATGCAGCTGTATGTCTCCATCAAAAGAATCAAGTACGTCAAGAGACAACGAAGAGATTATCAAAGAGAATATTTAGACAATGACTTTAGCATGTCCTTGTTTTAGACGAAATAACCAATACAAAGTTTCCATCTAGCTGTTGGTCAAAACAAATGAAGCTGAAACAGAAAATATGTTATTTTATCAGATTTTAACCAAACTGTATCAAACTTAAGAACGCCGACATCAAAACAACATATAACAATGAACTAGCATCATTAGACATAACTAGTTATTGCTCTAAAAATTATACATACATTCGTTGTTGTTGTAGGGTTTAACGCAATTTTTCAGCACACGATAGGCTATACATGGCGGCCAGTATAAATGGTGGAGGAAGAACCTGGTAAAACCCCCGGAAAGAACCACCGATCCACGAGAAGCTACTGGCAAGCTTTCTCACATACCCACGTTTGGCTGAATCCGAGATTCGAAACCACGCAGACAGAGGTGATATGGCAGTGATCCGTAACGGAGAGCGCTTCAGACCACTCGGCCACTCGGAGCCCATATACATACGTACATAAGTACATGTATACATACATGTATACATACACACATTCATCCATCCATCCATCCATCCATCCATACATACAGACAGACATACATACATACATACAAACATACATACATGCATGGATGCACGCATACATGCATAAATACATACATGCACGCATACACGCATCCATCCATCCATCCATCCATCCATACATACATACATACATACACACATGCACACATACATGCAAAAATACAAACATGCACGCATATATGCATACATACATACATGCACGCATACATCCATACCTACATGCATGCATACATACAAATATGCACGCATACATCCATGGACACATGCATAGGCATGTATGAATGCAGATATACACAGACCGACATATCAACATAAAGATGACAGACAGATAAACAGAAACGGTTTCAAATATATACGTATTCAACGAGAGAATAAGCACCAAGAATTCCAATAGCAGATCCATATCCGGTTTGAAGCCCTGGTGGTCCTGGGATTATCAATCTTCCGTGAATGAAGTTGGTTATTGGATAAGTGCTCAGCAACCCAAGCACTACAAACAAAAAGATCGGGTATCTCATTCCGTTTGGTACCTGTACGATAAATCAGAATTGTTAAAATCGACTTCTCTCTTTCTCTCTCTCTCTCTCTCTCTCTCTCTCTCTGTACACACAAACACACACACAGATATATATATATATATATATATATATATATATATATATATATATATATATATATATATATATATATATATATATAACCCTCTGTGTGTCTCTGTCTCGCTATCTATCGTTCAGTGACACGATCAGAGTATTGTAAATGGATTCGGAGGACATGGAAGCAATTTATTTTCAAACAGTTATTTCTCCCTTCGTCAAATATACAGGTTACTGGAATGTTTCTGTAGGCTGTTGACCCACCTTGAAATAAATGGCATTCAACCTCTTAAACGTTTATTCTATCTCGGAATAATAAAGGTGCACAAATATATTATTTGTCAGTACTACCACTCCATTTCTGAGAGCCGTGTCAGAAGATCTGTGCCAGCCTAGCGTGGTCTCATACACCCCCATATGATACAGCCAGCTGAGACATATATGCCAAGAACCTTTATAGAGTTTTAGTGGACTTTTGCATACAGCCATTAGAAGCCATACGAGATCATGCATACAGTATTGGGAATGAATTCGCGTCAGAATCTTATATGGGAATTAAAATATTATCCGATTAATGGTGCGTTTATAGCGTCAAAGAAACGATTCAATCGCTGTATATCTTGAATGAATTATATCGAGTTTTCGCAAAGGCTAAAAATAATCGCATTATTTTATAAGTATGTTGGAGTAAATACAATAAACACTTCGCGAAGATTATGACAAAAATCATATAATATTATTGTATGAAGTCCTGAAAGATATATATGAGTCGCAGACTTTGAGTTACCTAGCAAGGTCGTGAAAATAGTGTATCATGCTGTGAAGACAGTGACAACAATAAAGACAGTGTATTTATTGTAAAAATATTTATCAGTAAATAAGCAATTAAACTGGGCCTATTTCTATTATATACTGGTATGTCGACTGTGAAAAAGATTAAGAGAACGTAGGATACGGACTCTAAGTGGTACGAGAAATACCTATTCTTGGCACTAATAGGACGTATAGTGCAGCCACGGCTGATTGCGAGGCACCATCCTCCAGATGAACCATAGGTGGAAAACTATGTATCAACTTGAGCAATCGGCACGACAAAGTGGAATTACGATACCAAGAGTTACAACATAAGTAGGTATACTTGCTCTATTAGTATTTATGCCGTAGAAGCCAAGTCGGAGGTTGAGGCAGTTTCTTGAAACAGAAGCACTGTTATGTAATCAGATTCCTCCACGAGACAGTATGGCCGAACTAGTAAATGTGGTTGCTGATGAGGATATATGCCGCCAACAGTAAAGCAAAATGTATGTTCCCTGTTTTACATTGCCCAAATGTTATGTATATTTTATTTAATCTATATCTGATTTAATTATTTATAGGTTTTAAAATCTTTCCAGTATTTTATTTCATTATATTCAAAATCATATAGTTCTGTTTACGAGGAACTCATACTTTTTCCAGAAAAATGTTCACCTTTGACTGTTCATTTTAGTAAACAAACAAGGCTTACCTTGTTCCCGACCTTAATTAAAAATTAGTAACTGTTACGTGAACAAGATTTTCTTAATTTTGTTGTGGGAATACTAAGTTTGAGATCGAGGCCGTGTTGGTTACGTGACCCTCCAGTTGTAAATAGTATTTAGTTAAGTAAACAACTTTAATTCTTAGAGTAAAATGATTGGTTTTCGTCAAGACCATGTTTTGAAAGTACCTGATGTAAATATGATCATCAAGCCCTCATATGGGCACCCATTCTGCTCCTCAGAATTACTGTATTACCATTATTTTATAGAAATAATCAGAGTTGGGCGTTTACACTGGAAAGTGTTTGTTGTGTCAGTTGGAGTTATAATTTTTATTCGAATTATTTGAATTCTAAAAGATTAATTTGTTTCTCTGGAAATATTTAGAGTGCTCATACAGAATTCTGGATCAAAGATTTTTCTAAAAAAAACTTTGTTCGGATTTCCATCACTTGAGTGTTATTTATTGTGTTCCTACAAGGAACTGTAGACAACGGTTCTGTACCGGACACATCTTACATCATCGCCTTCCATCTTGGATTCTTCGCAGGAACTTGAACATAATGCATTAGAACATTTCATTTTTAGGACTTCTAAATTTTAATCCGTGGATTTCTTTTGGAGTGTTTCGGGAGTTGATTCTTATAACCGTAAGTTCTTTTTTTTTTCGTTGTTGCAGTATTTTTCCAGGGAAATAAATTATTTGTTAAATTTTTCCAAGCTTTATGTTTTCACGCCTTCTTGGGTCACTGTTTATTCGAATCTCAACACGAAACATGAGAATTGGGAGCTCGTCCTGCGAAAATTTTGAATTGTGGCAAAAATATTTCAGAAAACATTCTTTTTGAAATTTGAAGTCCCCATATTTTGAAATCCACAAACTTTCTCTAAATTGTCATCAAAAGTGGAAATCTCTTTCTTTCAAATCCTGTCCAGGAACAATTAGGTCTTTTTAAAAAAATGAATTGATTTAACTAGCCAGGTAAAGGTTTCCTTAACAAAACAGGAAACAAGAAAAATTTTGTTTCGGTATTTGGTACAAAAGGATGTTTTGGATAAAAGTGCATCAATTTTGATCAATATGCCTGTATCAGACTCTGATATAAAAAAGGAAAAGAATTAGAATTAAAATACAATATGGAATAGGGGTTGAGGAAGCTAGAACTTCAGAAAGAAAAAGAAGAAAAACAAATGCAGTAGCAGTTAAAAAAAGAAAAATAACAAATGAAATTGGAAAAAAGAAAAAGCAAATGCGTTTACAATCGGAAGAAAAAGAGAAAGAAATACAAATGCCGTTGCAAAAAGAACGAATACGTTTACAAGCGGAAGAAAGAAAGTAAGAAAAATAATTTCATCTGGACTGAAAAATGTCAGAAGGCTTTTGACAAATCATTTCAACTGTCTGTTGATGCAAGTGATGTTGGGGTTAGAGCAGTTTTGATTCAAGAAGATGAAAATAGCATTGATCATCCAGTGTTGTATTTTTCCAAAGAATTATATAAGCATCAAAGAAATTATTCAGCATCGAGAAAGAATGTTTGGCTTTGATATTGGCGCTACTCCATCTTCGATTATTAGGTTTAGTGACCACAATCCCCTTATTTTCAGCGGCAAGATGCACAATCAAAATCAAAGACTACTAAGGAAGAGTTTGTTGTTACAGGAATATGATATTGACATCAGGCACATGGGGGTTTGGGAGAAAATGTAATTGCAGATGCACTTCGCCTTTCATCTTGGATTCTTCATCTGGACTCGAACTTGAAATCATTAGAACATTTCATTATTAGGACTCCTAAAATTTAATTCGTGGATTTTTTGGGGGATTATTTTTGTTGCTTGATCCTTATAAACGTAAGTTCTTATCTTTTCATTTTTGCAGTATTTTTTCAGGGAAATACATTATTTGTTAAATTTTTCATAGCTTTCTGTTTTCACTATTACTTGTGTTACTGCTTATTTGAGCCTAAACACTTAACACAACGACTGTAGTGACAAACAAGATTATCAGCAAAGGACATTGAGATCATTTTGGGGTTGATGGAGAACATTGTTCTCAGTGATTACTTGATTATGCCACATGACCACCCGAAAAATCTCGATTTACCAGAAAATGATATGTTAAAAATCTAAAACCTATGGTTTTTGGAATAATGTCTTGATAATACTGAACCATAATAACACTGAGGCTGCTAATATTACAATCAACACGCTTTTCCGAAGATACTCGATAACTTGGACAAATTCACCTACGCAATTTTAGGATGGACTTGATTACAAAGTGTATTCCACCACTAGCATTAATACATGCTAAACACAATGACAACCAGTGTTGCGAGTGGTTGCTGTAATACGCGCTGCATCTTGCGAACAATTTTACAGTTCATTGACAACGTGCTGATTCGACCCTGATATATATGATAATGTGTTTGCTTGGAGTATAACCGAAAGCTTTTGCCGATGCGACTATCGACCTTGATGCTCAAATTGATACGTTATTGCTGATAAGCATGGAAAACGTGGACGGCACTAATACCCAAGCAGCGTAGTGCTATTATGTGTGTATAAAATATCTTTCCTTAATGTACTGGCACAGAAAGCACCGTGCAAGAAAGTGTTCGCGTCTTTCCATGTCGAATACTGGCAGTGTCATTGTAACGGTTACCACATTTATTTCCAATTAGGAATCTGTTTATAATATGTATGAATTTCCTATTCTCATCGATCAGTTTAAACGACAAAATAGTAGTACCTTTAATGGTTTAATGCAAATTAATATAGCTATGATGTCATTTAAAAATCTAGCGTGACTATATGCCATTTAACGTAGGGCTCATGAGATAAAGTTATATCTATAGTGTATATCACATAAAAGAAAACTAACGCAACAAACGTGTTTGATTCTACTTGAGAGGAACAAATGCGCCTCCCTTGTATTTACATGGAACAAGAACCGCAAAGTAGGTAATTTTTAAGTTCGTGATCTTTTTCTTCCATAGTAATGCCAAATTGTATGGATATTCTGAAGGAGAACCATACCAACAATGTTTACGAAACATTAAAATAAATGTATAATGGTGACTCTCGTGGTCTCGAGCTTGATTTGACGTTAGAGCCTGACAAGTCACTGTGGCAAGCATAATCAGTAATGTACATATTAGTATAATTAGACTTACCGTTTCCTGTTCCGACACTGTCACTGCTAAAACGAGAAGTAACGAAGCCTTATTTATTGAGATCATTCCGATACACGACAGCCAATACCAAAAACTGGCCAATTATCTTGTTCACTGTAGTCCCGCCTTCTTCATAACTTGATGAAAAGCGACGAATAAATGTACATTTTATGTTATAATGACTGCTTATGAGGACAATTTGAGAGGGAAAAACTTGTACTGCAATAAAATTACTATTTTTGTATGCCTTGAAGCCATTTAACATAAAATAGATCTATCCATCATAATTTATAATTTTGTACATGCCAACACACACACATATATATACATTCTTTACCTGCCAACACACACACACACACACACACATATATATATATATATATATATATATATATATATATATATATATATATATATATATATATATATATATATATTGAAAAACATTTTTCGACATTATTATTTGCTTGGTGTTTGAAATATATATTTAAAAACACCTACTTAATCCATGAGTCAATGCAACTTTAACTTCCGTCTCAACTGCCGGGTGTGTTACAAATAAATACGGTCCTAAGTTCTCACAAATCTAGATATGGACAAATTTAAAAGATACAGGTAAACAGTAAGCACACAAAACTAATACATACATGTATACATACGTACTAATTCGTGTATTGTTTCAGTAATGAACATAAACAATGTGTTATTACCTTTCTGGAGTTCATATAGCAGAACTATTTCGTTAACATACGGATATTTTTACAGTTGTGCTGGAACTATGAATGTATCTCAATAAACGTAATCATTGAAAACGGGGCATCGTCCAAACTTTCCATAGAGTCCACCAAAATGAAATGGAAAATTTGTACCCCAGCCACATTGGAATTATAAAAAAAAATTTACTTTATACAAGAATCTCATTATATCTATGTATACTTTCAGGTAGCTATCATAAAACATGATGAAATACGTGAATTTGATGCTCACATATATATAGAATCTACGTTGGGGTTTGGGTTGAGACAAGAAATCTCAGTCAAGGGTTTATATTATTTGTCTCCCCACGAATCTTGCCCGAGTGGGGAGACATATAATATAAACCCGCGACTGAGATTTCTAGTGTCGGTCCAAACCTCGTCATAGATTTTTTTCTCACCCAATATTTTCCTTTAAAGTAAAAAGAATTCTGCACTAGTGTTCACGTCCAATGTTTACATGCGGCGCATTAATGCAAATATGTTAATGAGGGCTGTGGTGTGACCGTTGCGTCCGAAGTACACAGTTTATACGCGTGAACGAAGAAAAATATCAACACAAAACGTCGCATAATAATGAAGTATTATCACATTTAATATAAGGAAGTTATATGAAATTGACAATAAATAATTAATATTTATTACAAGAAACTGTTTTACTTTCATAGTTCCAATTTTGAAAAACTATATTGTAAATAATAAAACGATGCTGGCTACTCAGCTCTTCTGTAGTTATCCTTAGTACAAGCTGTAACGAAGAGTAACATCTTTCTTTAGATTATTCATGGGTAATTAGAGATCTGTTTCACTATCGCATATAACTAGTCTTTTCTTTGGAGGAGGTGAAACTGTGTGTGACACGCTTGTGTTGTCCTTAATAGTGATTGTAAAATTAAACCCGTGTATAAATAAACCCTCCAAAAACAGAATCATGTGTTAAACTTTCAAGTTCACCGATTCTTTGAACATTTATTTTTCTGTCCTAGAAATATGGCAAATGCTACAGTGAAATTTGCTTATGGATTAAGGTATTGGAGGATAAATGATTCCATCTGGCTGGTAAGTGCATTATTTGTCTTTAAATAATGTAGTTCTATTTTTAATTCAACCAGGGCACAATGGAAATGCTTAACAAAACTACAAAAAAGCATGTTTTATATAACACTTTCTGGCTGTAACTAATTTGCCCGTAGTTAAAAGAGTTGTAGAAGTGTATAGGTCTATAGTCTAAATGCATGGTGCAGTGTTTTCTATTATAAATGCTGTTAATTTCACACAGCATTGAGAATTTTATCCTATCAGTAGCACAATCATTTTCAAGTCGGCGTCATTATATGTAGCTAACAATATATACTTTGTTTCACTCGAAGTATTTAAAACTAGTTATGCAGATCTCGCTACATTTAATGACGCTGATTTAAAATTGTACTGAGCTTGGACTGGATATAGGATAAAATTTACCATGCTGTGTGGAACGAACAAGCATAATACTAAAAAGCTCTACATCATATGCGTTAGTCCTTGTCTCTCTCGAAATGGTTTTTATTGTTTGTTCTCAAAGATGGATTTATCTTAAGTTACTATGTTGTTGTATATTTGTTGCTGTTGTTGTTGTTTGATTTTAGTATAACTACGTCAGGCACAGCAGAAGACAACAAGAGTTTCTTTTTTAAAAGTAGTTCTGAGCGCGTGGACACCTTGACTGAGACGATTGGTCTGTGATGACTAGACTGAGACAGGAAAAGTAAGGTTAGCAAAACAAGCAGATTTCTCTGTCGCATGGGTGAGAAAACTCACTCTAGACCTCGACGTGGCCATGCTTTGCATCACATTACTAGACATTTCTTGAGTTCCATATAAGCTATTGTTTCAAGGACATGATAAAGTGGATCATCTTTGAAATGTATATATATATATATATATATATATATATATAAGAAATTATACAATTTTATATAGTGCATTGGCATTAAGACCAAAGTAGGATACAAAGTATCTAACTTATGCATTCAAAAAGTTTATTTTATAAGTCTACTAAATGTCACCATGCACAATATCTACTGGCATGAAAGAAAAATCAAGTAGGCAAGTAAGAGAAGCGATAAAGGGAAGAAGAAGGGTACACGATCCTTCAAATTGAATTTGACAACTTTACATGTAAAGCAAGCAACATTCACCTCATTAATGTTCCGTCTCTGATGTTGCCAAAAATATTAGCTAGTACCTCCACTTAAGAAAATGATGTAGATCAGACTATTTTATTATTGACAATGCTAGTAAAGTATATACCTCACTGTCAGTAGATACATAAGCTGTCAGTAGATATCTCAGTAGATACATATGCTGATTATTATTGTGTGGTCAAGGAATGTATATTGGTGCTTATGAGTTGGTACCTGATGGCATATAGACAGAGGTTTAGTAATCGCAAAACAGAAACTAGCTAAGCCAATGTCGGCTTTGCTAAGGTAAAATAAATACTGTTTCACAGGTGGCATACATCTATACAAGATTTAAAAAGATCATGACAAACTAGGGCAACTCATATTGGTTCAAGAATTAAAATAGTCTATCCATTCTGAAGGCAAGAGTTATCTTCACGAAGGCCAGGTAGAAATTTTGGATGAAACTACTCGTACA